>PVJD01009613.1:0-61019 GCA_004026545.1 Mormoops blainvillei
TGCTGGCTTCTGGAACAGGCCCTACCCTGGGCAAACATAGGCTCTTTTACCCTTATCTTGGGTGGATCGCTCTTCAGTACCCCTATTCATCCTACACTGTTCTATATAACCCTTTAGCACCTGCCACATGGCAAGGAGGTTATCCAAGTTTTCTTGGCATTGCTCAAGATACCCATTCTATGTGAGTTCCTTTTAAAAACTTTTGATGTCCTGATGAGTTGTCAGACCCTTTCTTTGGTCTCTCAGCCCCCAGAAACTTTATATAATACTCCTTAAATTCTGAATGATAAGCTTGCAGGGTACAGTAGTCTTAGTTGTAAGTTTTTGCTCTACAACACTTAATATATTATGTCACTCCATTTTGACCTTCAACATTTCTGCTGAAAAATCAACCGATAGTGTTACAGGGGATCCCTTGTATTTGACTGGTTGTTTTTCTCTTACTGGTTTTAAGATTCTCTCTTTACATTTCCACGCAAGGTGGAGGCATAGGCAGAGATGTTTTGCTTCCTCGCACAACAAAAGGAGTGATAGCAATCAATTTAAAAACAAAAAAAATCAAACCAGAACTGCCAGAAACTCAAACTGTGTGGACATTCAACAACCAAGGAGTTAAAGAAACATTCATTCAGACTGGTAGGAGAGACAGAGGCAGGGGCAGAGAGGACATGGCAAGTCAGCAGACCTCTCGCTGGCAATTCCTCATTTGCGAGGATAAGCTGGGAGGAGCAACAGGGGAGCAAGACGGACCAAAAAAACCCAGGGTTCCAGAGCAGGGAAACTAAACACTCTAAACCTCTAACTGTAAAAATCTGTGGGGGTTGCGGCAGTGAGAGAAACTCCCAGTCTCACAGGAGAGTCCCTTGGAGAGGCCCAGGGATCCGAGAATGTACACAAACCCACCCACCTGAAAACCAGCACCTGAAAGGGCACAGCCTGCTTGTGGGAAGCAAGGGAAGTGATGGAAAGTGGGGCGAGAGCTGAACAAGCGGCATTGTTCCCACTCTGACCCCTCCCCCAAAGACATCGCCACAACGCAGTGAAGAGGGTTGCCCTGCCCTGGTGAATATGTAAACCCCTGCCCCTTACAATGTAACAGGTCCATCTATACAAAGAAATATGGCCCAAATGAAAGAACAGATCAAAACTCCAGAAAAAGAACTAAGCGATGAGGAGATATCTGATTACCAGTATTTTCTACTATATCTGATGCAAAGTTCAAAACAGTGGTAACCAGGATGCTCACAGAATTGATTGAGCACAGTTGCAAAATGAAGGAAGAAATGAAGGCTATACAAAATGAAATAAAGGAAAATATACAGGGAACCAACAGTGAAGGGAAGGAAACTGGGACTCAAATCGACAATTTGGAACAAAAGGAGTAAATAAACATCCAACTGGAACAGAAAGAAGAAACAATTTTAAAAAATGAGGAGAGTAGGAACCTCTAGGAAAACTTTAAATGCTCCAACATCTGAATTATAAGGTTGCCAGAAGTAGAAGCCAAAGAGCAAGAAATTGAAAATTTATTTGAACAAAAAATGAAGGAGGACTTCCCCAATCTGGCAAAGGAAATAGGCTTCCAGGAAGTCCAGGAAGCTCAGAGAGTCCCAAAGAGATAGGACCCAAGGAGAAACATACCAAGACACATCATAATTAAGTTACCCAAGATTAGAAGGTAAGCAGAGAATCTGCTATTTCTGCTATTTGAACCATAACGTAATTTGGCATGGCCCTGCTTGTGCTCCCCATGTTTGGTGCTCCCTTTGCTTCCAGGATCTGGATGGCCATTTCCTTTCTGGGGTTAGGTAAATTTTCAGCCATTATTTCTTTTTTTTTTAATTAAATTCATTGAGCAGCGTTTGTTAATAAGATTATATAGGTTTCAAGTGTATATTTCTATGATGTATGATCAATATATTGCATTGTGTACCCACCACCCAAAGTCAGATCATTTTCAGTCACCATGTATTTGACCCCTTTTATCTTTTACTGCCTCTCACTGCTCACCCCTTCCATCTGATAACCACTATACTATTGTCTTTGTTTATGAGTTTCTATGAGTTTCATTATTTCTTCAAGTAAATGTGCTGCCCCTTCTCATCTCTTTCTGAGACTCCTAATAAAAATGTGAGTACACTTGCTGCTGTCCCAGGCATCCCATTGTTTAAAATTGTTTTTTGTTGTTGTTGTTTTGACTGAATGGTTTACATTGTTTGAAGTTCTTCTGTAGCCCTCCATTTTTTTCTCCTGAGCTTGGTTTGTATTCTTATGGCAATTACTTTTAATTCTTTATCAGTTACGTTATTTATCTCCATTGCATTAGTGCTTTTTCCCCCAAGAGTTTTATCTTGTTCTTTAGGTTGTAACATGTTTCCTCCTATCCACATTCTGTTGGCTTTCCCTGTTGTTTGTATTACTTTGGCAAAACAGCTATAGCTCCTGGTCTTGAAGGAGTGGCCTTGTGTGGGAATGTCCCCTGCATAAACTTCATGTGCTCAGTGACTTTGGCAGATTGGCCAGAGCTGGAGTGGGTGCAGGCCAGGGCAGTACTGAGTGTCTATGCCAGGTCCACTTTGGTAGGCCCACTGGAGCCAAATACCTTTTCTAGTATTGAAGGATAAACCCCTTGTAGGAGATGTCCTATGGGATCTGAAAGTGTAATCTACCCTGATCCACAGAAGGAGGTGCTCACGAAGTACCCCCTGTGTGGGCTGCATTTACCTGTTGGCCCTGGTGGGGTCACGAGAGCAGCACAGGGCAGCAGGGTTGCTCACTTGCTCCAATTGTGTGTGCCACATGTGAGTGGTGCAGGGTTGGGGTTTGAAGCTTTTCACCCACTGCTGCTAACAGGTTTGAGAAATGGTGCAAAAATGGGGTCTGCCAGCAATGCCAATAGCAAGTTACAGAGAACCTGTAAGAATTGTGACCACCAGTGTTCCATCCAGGGATGGAGTTCCAGAACACTTCTTTCCCTACAGCAGATACTTCTAGCTTAGAAAGTGAACCTTAGTCATGTATGGTCTAGGCCCTTCTTAAGCTATCATTTTTATGGTAGCTCTTGGGTAACTGGCTCTGTGTACTAGTCCTTTAAGAGTGGAATATTTATTTCCTATAGTTCTATTATTCTTTTGGATGTATGCCCTACTGATCACAGTCAGAGATTTGGGGGCTCAATTCTTCGGTGCAAGACCCAAGGGCTGGTATGCCTACTGTGGAGTTTGTCCTTGCTCCTTGGTGACAATATCCATTTATTGATTTTTTTTAATCTCTCTGACTGTGAGGGATTTTGGCAAGAGTGTGTCCCTTTTATCTTTTACTGTACAGCCAGTGTTCAGCTAGTTCTCAGGTTCTTCCCAAGGGGATTTTAATTGTGTCTATAAGAGGAGGTGAGATCAGGATCCTCCTGTGCTACAATTTCAAACCACTCAGTATGTTGATATTTTTGAAGAGTACATGACAATTATTTTGTAAAGTGTCCCTCACTTTGGGTTTCACTGTTGTTTTCTTATGATTAGATTCAGATTATATAGGTTGAAGAAGGAAATCACAAGAATGATGCTGCATCTTCTCAGTGCATACTTTTAGGTAAAATGTGAGGACATTTTTTCTCATTATTGGCAATATTAATTCAGATCCCTTGGTTAGAGTAAATTTTCTGCTAAGTCTCTTTGCTATATGAGTTCTGTCCAGAATGTTTCCAGCCATGTAATATGAAAAATGGAGACATTTATTGAAGATACAAGATACAAGAAGCATTATACATAGGACAATGATGCCTCAGTCCCGTTCAAAGTAGTCACCTTGTAACCTCACACAGTTCTCTCAGCATCATTTCCACTGTTCAAAACACCCTACAAAATCCTTTGTTAGAATTGCCATCAGCTGTCTTGTTGTATTTTCCTGAATTTCATTGATGGTCTGAAATCTCTTCCTTTTCAAAGGTGGTTTTAATTTTGGGAAAAGCCAGATGTCACAGGGTGCCAAATCTTGGCTCTAGGGCAGCTGAGTCACCTGGGTGATTTAATGTTTCACCAAAAAATGCTACGTGAGATAAGATGAATGAGTGGGTACGCTGTGGTGATGAAGCTTCTAACCACGCATTGCCCATAGCTGTGTCTTTTTTGTCTTATTGCATCTTTCAACTGACAAAGAACATTGAGGTAGTGCTCCTTATTAATTGTTTGTCCTAGAGTGGTGCACTTGTGATGGGTAAGTTTCCCAATCAAAAAACACAGTTAACATGGTCTTGATCTTACTGAGACTTTGCCGTGCCTTCTTTGGGTCTGGAGAACCAGGTGACTTCCATTGGGACGACTGGGCCTCTGTTTCCTATCATAGCCATAGATGTACCATTCATCTCTGGTTATAACCTTCTTGGGGAAATATGGGTCATTGGTAGTGGTCTGAATCATGTCATTAGCAACTGAAGCATGGTGTTCCTTCTGTTCTGGTAACAGAAGTCTTGGAACAAATTTTGCCACAGCATATTTCATGCCAAGATCTTGCTTCAAAATATCTGCTGCAGCAGTTTTTAGAATCCGCAAATCAACTTCTAGATTTCACATTGTCACATGCTAATCTTTGATGACTGTAACCCATACACATTCAACATTCTCAGGTGTTTTGCTTGTTGCAGGCCTTCTAGAACATGGATCACTTTCAACAGATTATCGACCATTTTTGAAGCATTCGTGGCACAGTTTTATTTGCTCTGGACTCATTATATCATCCCTGAAAACCTTCTGAATCACCTGAATAGTTTACATGGAGGAATGTTGAAGCTTAACACAAAATTTGATGCAGTTTCCTTGCTCTACTTGTTCAGTCATTTTGAATGTGACAACCACACAGTACACATGCTCACACTATGGCATCTACCTCCTCCACTGACTAGTTCAGTGAAGCCTTCATTGTTCATGCTTGTGCATTCCAGTCTACTTTCCTTGGTTACCAGTTCACATTCATGTAATGCAAACCATTTTTGTTATATTAACAATGGTGGAACTTTTTCCGGACAGACCTCATACTTTTCTTTCCATTGCTTTTTATTTATTTTTTATTGATAGAGGGAGGAAGAAACAGTGAGATAGCAAGAGAGAGAGAGAAAGAAACATCTATGTGAGAGAGAAACATTGACAATCTTCTCACACATACCCAGACCAGGTGATGAACCTGCAACCTGGGTTTGTGCTCTGACTCGGAATCAAACCTGCGACCCTTTGGTCCATTGGCGATACTCCAACCAACTGAGCCACACCACCAGGGTTTCTTTGCTATATATTTGTTACTTTTACTTTTATAATTAATAAATATTATATTTGGAAATATTTTGATATCATATAAGGAACTCTCAGCTCTCAAACTTTCACCTACTCATTTTACCTTCTGTTGATGGTTCCTGCTTGAACATTTATGACTGTAGGCATCATAATTTACTACTTTACAAGAAAGAGTTTTCTTATTTTTCTTATTTGTTCACTTACTTGTTTATTGGTTTAGTTATTAAACATTTACTATTTTGATATATTAATTTATGTTGTGCTTATATTTACTTAATTTTTAGAGTGGTGGTGATAGTTATTTGAAATATGATTTGATTTTTTTTTGTTTTCATTGAAATTCCATTTTAATGTTTCCTTGTTAATTTTTTAAAAATATGAGAAATATTATTAAAATGTATATTCAGAGAAGTGTCACTTCCCCCACTTTTATTTATTATCTTTATGTAGTTACATAATTGGTATATAAAAAACTGCATATAATTAGGGTACAAATTTGGTGTGTTTGAATATATGTATACACTTGTGTTATTATTACCATAATAATCATGAAGTTTGCCTCCAAAATTGTCCTTGTGTCTCCCTGTATGTGTGTGTGTGTGTGTGTGGTAAGATCTGACATCATAAAACTGCTGAAAGAAAATCTTGACCTTGTATTGGCAATGATTTCTTAGATATGATACCAAAAGCACTGGCAACAAAAGTGAGAATGGGTAAGTAGGGCTGCAGGAAACTGAAAGGCTTCTGCACAGCAAAGGAAACAACACAATGAAAAGGCAATCTGTGAAATGAGAGACAATATTTACAAGCCGTATATCTGAAAGGAGGATAATAGCCAAAATATGCAAGCAACTGTTATAACAACAGCTAACTAAAAACAAAATCAATAAACAACCTGATTTTTTTTTAATGAGCAAAGGACTTGAACAATGAAGACATACAATGATCAACAGGTTTATGAAAAGATGCTCAGCATCATAAATAATCAGGGAAATGCAAATCAAAACAGTTGGTATATCAGCCTCACACCTATTAAGATGACTCTCATCAAAAAAAATAAAATAAAAAACAAGTATTAATTAAATTGTGGAGAAACTGGATAACCCCCATTCCTTCTGCCCTCTTCATTCCATTCTAAACATGTCTTGAAATTTAACAATCTCAGTAGTCACTAGTTTATGTTTCCCATGTCTTTTTTTGTGCTAGTAAGCATTACATCTACATTTAAAAAAATGTTTACATTGTTTTTCAATCAAAAGTAGAGTACTAAATAATATAGAAACTGTTTTGCACTTTGCTTCTTTCACTTAAAAATCACTTTGAGTCTATTCATAGAACTTTTTGGAGGAGTTATGTAGTTTCTTTTGTAAGTATAATGCTACAATTTACTCAAGCACACTCTTATGACTATATTATTTCCAATATTTTTCAGTTATAAATAATGATACATTAAATTATATAATTTATTTTTTAAATATTGTGATAAGTGTATCTGCAAGATAAATTTCTACAAGTGAGAAAGATGGATAAAAATGTAAATATGTGTGTAATTGTGTGCTTTTCATGATAAGTATGCCAATTTGCATTCCAACCCTAAAAGTATGAACATGTCTTATCACACTGCTTCACTAATGGGTTATGCTGTTTAACTTTTTAATTTTATCAAATTTATAGATAAAATCTGTATTTCTATGTAGTTTTAATTTGTAATTCTCTGTTCTTAGTGGGATTGAACATCTTTTCATAAATAATGTATAGCATAAAAATGAATGTTCTATAAGTGCACACCTAAAAACAATATTGTATTTCAAATATCTATTTTGAACATAAGGAATCAGGCATAAAATATTATATTCTGTATTATCTCATTCATATAAATTACAAAATTTGTCAAAACTAATCTACGCTATTACAAGTCGATATAGTAGTTATCTTTGTCAGATTGTAGGGAACACAAGGGGTAATAACAGAGACTTCTGAGATACTAGTAACATCATGTTTTGTAATCTAAGTACTTGTTTCATAAGCGTGTTTAGATTGTGGTACTTTTGAGCAATTAAATTATTATATGTGCACTTTCTATATGAGTATATATTTTATTTGTTAAAAAATAGTGGGCTTAGATTTACATAAATATTAGATAAAGAGTTGAATATGTTGTCAAATACAAAAGATGAGAAAATGGATGTCTTTTCTTATTAGAACATAAGCTGCTTTATTACCATTGACTACTATTCAAACTTGTTTCTGCTTCACAATATCATAGAATAGTATTGCCTTATGTGTGATTTTCCTGGATTTATTAGACTAAAATGATTTTTGTGGAACTGAGGCATTAAATCTTATATTCTTTCCTGAGATCAGAAGATTGGGATTACGCAACACTATTGTCATCGACGGTGGTGAATGCCATCGACAATCTGAAACTGGATCACTTATGTGGGCAAGCTAGTACAGAGGAGTTACAAACACAAAACAGTTAGTTTTGTTTGTTTGCTTTTTCCTCCTGGTTGCTAATTCCAAAATCCAAAATATTGTTTCATTTCAAATTATTTTATTGGTTAAGAAGAGAATAAAGGTCAGAAGCAGATCCAGCTCACCCAGCCCTTCGCAATAAAACCTGTTTGCGAGGATCCATGTGTGGTTCAGTGTTTTGTCTTATGTGAAAATAGACATAGCTTGTAATTGATGTGGGAACCTGGTGTATTTGCAAGAATATGTGTATCATCATATGGCTCAAAACAATTATTTCCCAAATGTCTGTCATCTGAGTGCCATCTTCAGGACTTTTGGCATATCTAATTACCAACTCTACTTCATTAAAACTATTATTTCTCTAGCATTTCTCTTTAAAGAAATTTGCTTTATGTATGATTTAAATATGCATGTCATTAAATGGAAAATATAAGTTGCCATAAGTAGGGGATGATATAAAATAAATGTGATAAGAAGCATATTATTTAAAATCTTTGAACCAGAGACTAGGTCTACTACTGATTAAAAAAGGAAAAAAGTAAGACATTAGTGGAGAGTTATAAAACACATAGCTATAAACTGAAAATTTTTTCTCTAAAAGGTTTGAAAGGTAATTAAAAATAAAATAAAATGATAACAATTTAATTCACTTTTATTGAGTAGTAGCTCTGAGCAAAGCCAAAAAATCTTCTCACCTCTGTTCCCTGTTGTGAGTCCTGCACTATGTGGGAACTCTGCTCTAGAAAATGCCCCCTAGGATGCACGTGCCTGGGGCTTTTGCTGATCAGCATGACTTCCAAGCTGCCATTTCATGATAATCTTCTATTTCCATGTACTTCCAGATAACATGGTTTTCTGCCTATCGTAGATCCACTGCTTAGCCTTTTTGGTGAGCTAAACTGAATCCCTGCCTCTCCTGGTCCTAGCCTCCCTTTTCTGCTTCTATGCGGAGTAGCTGCTGACCCACACCCTTAACCTGAAGGTCGGGCCTGATATCTGACAGCTACTTTCTGGATCTGAATACCTCAAGGACACAAGGAAACCAAAGACGAGCTTCTCAAATGTATACATAATGCTCATGATGGTGAGATTTTTTTTTTTGACAGAGTCTTTAGCCTTGAATATTTGCAGGCTTTACTTTTGCTTCTGCCTTCCTAGTTCATTGGCCTTACCAGCAAGGGAGAAATTTTATGCAAAGTGAAGATGAAAGAAGGGTCATCTTTAAGTCTCACAATCAAACCAGAATAGCAGTAGGTAGCTATCATTTTATGCTTCACTTGCCTTTCACTGTGGAGAAGATCAGGATATGCTCCTTCGGTGTGTAGTCCCAAGTCAGCAGGGTCACCAGCAATAAGCAGTGAAGGTGCTATTGCTGGCAGCATCCCTGTCAGCACTACCGAGAGGAATGTAGTCATAGCTCGTGATTACTTACAGAGAAAAAAGAAAACAGACTGCTCACTCCCAATTTGAAACCACGAAGAGAGTGAAGTGCTAGAAGATCAAGTAACACGGACACTATCTCAGTCTAAATACAGTCCAAGTTTTTAAAAATTCTGTCAATTTGAGAATATGCTCAAAAGGGATATCAATGTGCACAAGTCCTTTGTGTAACTCACATGCTTTTACAGGTGAACGGCATACATTAGAAATGGTAAAGGTATGAAACATGCCTTTCCCTATAAAATTTCCCTCCTCAGTAATTTATTATACCCTGTCCTCCAACTGTAATTGGAGATCTCTTCATAATATATCCAAAAACTCATAAATGCAAAGCAGGATGGAGTCCACTGAAGAAAAAATGTGGTGTTATTCTGTATGTAACACATACAATATGACTAAGTGGGAAAGAAAAATACTTAAAAGTACAACATGTAATTAATACAGTGTGTCCCCAAGGCAACAGTTGCATAAAGCTTATAGGAACCAACATAAAAAAGGGCCATTTAGAAGCCGGAGTTGCTCGTGGACTCTGCTGTGCATCAGCTTCAGTCGTTTTAATTTTCAAAGAAAAATCATTTATGTTCCCAGAATATTAAACTTTTTCTATTTTCCAATATTTCTACATTTTATTTATTAAATAATATATTATAAAATAAATTATTACAATAATAAAAATTAATCAAGGAAAACAGAACAAATTTAAGAATCCTCATAGTATCTTACTATACAGAAGCTCTATCAATTTTCCTTTCTTTCCATTTATCCATTCCACAGTCTCATAACTTTTTCATGGAATTTATATATATATAAATTCAGATGGTTTTTGAGATATTACTTCTTTTAACCCTATAATTCCCCATACCCAAGAGGGGGCATGTGTGTTCATGGTTCAGGGCAGTTTTGTTGTAGAGCTGTACTTTGTTACCAGAAGTCCAAACCCATTGGGAAGAATGAAGATGAAGAGGAGTAGATGCTAATATTTCTAGAGATGGGAGAGATGGACATTAGTCATATAAGCCAGTAGGTCCTGTAATTAACACTCTGGCAGCACCCTGACAGGCAGTCAAGATATTTTCTGGGGGCAAGATTGTTTGATGTACTAGAAAGACATATCCTACACCCTAGGCCTGAATCCCTAGGTATTACTACTCTAATGACATAAAGTAACAGATTGAAAAGGACTGTTGAAGCCTGATCATAGGTAACTCATAGATAAACATTACCCATGAGTGCAGGTACCTCCCTAAAATTCTGGTACATCACCTGGAAGCAAAAAAACATAGGTAGACACTGAGACAATTTTTTACAAGTCCTGTGAAACGAGAGTTTAGCATCAAAATTAAGCCGAATTATAGAAAACGTAGTACTGATCTCACTATGTCAGTATTCCTTGTATACAAGTTTGTGTAGTGGGATTTTTACCCTAAATAGTTTATCTCTCTATAGTTATTTAGTCAGCATTTAATAAATGCTGACACCCATTAGGAAACTTTTAAATTTTCCCTAGTATTAAAAAAACCAATTCAATAAGCATTATACAAGTATGTTATTGGGATAAAAAATGCTCATTTATTGGACAAAGTGGAGTCTATAACCTCTTGTTTCCTTAGGAAATCTTATTCTCAGTGTTTCCTTCTACCTCATCTCCACTGAATAATCTCGTGCCTTTCTCATCTTAAAAAAAGAAAAAAGAAAACAACAACAACAACAAAACCAGCAACTTCTTCCTTAACCCAATTTCCTCTTTCAGCTGCAAGACTAACTTTTCAATTTTAGTAGCCTTTCAATCATCAGTGACTCCATTTTCACACATCTACTCATCCTTCAACTTCCTCTAACATGGCTCTTCTCTCCACACTATCAAAATAGTGTCGATGTTCTAGCTCAGTAAATCTAGTCAGTCTTTGCTTTCATATTTTTTACTTAGTGATAAATATTGATTACTTTTTGCTCTTTGAGATTCCCTCAACTGGTAAATAGCTTTTCTATCACCAGTATTTTATGGGTTTCTTTCTAGCTGTGTGACTCGTATTCTTAGTTTCTGCTGCAGAACTATCCACTACTGATTATGTTGGAGTCCTCAAAGAACAAAGAGTCCTAGATCTCCTTCTCTTCTTCTTTTTGTCCCCAACTCTGCATATTTTCAGGAGAATCTCATTCACATTTATAACTTCAATAATTATTTAAACCCAGGAGACATATATTAATACCACAAGTTATCAACATGGTCACTTTGAGTTTTCAGAACAAGTCCTTCATAACAGGTACAAAATCGAACTCTTTTTTTTTAAGTGCTAAGAAACATTTACTTTTTTCACTGTTGTTCAAGTACAGTTGCCTCCATTTCCCCCCCACCACTCCTCCCTTCTCTGCCCATTCTTACCTCCCACCCTCAATCCTACCCTACCTTTGGCTTTGTCCATGGGTCCTTTATACATGTTCTTTGATAAACCCTCCCTGTCTTTCCCTCATTGTCTCCCTCCCCTTTCTCCTCTGGTTATTGTCAGTTTGTTTTTAATTTCAATGTCTCCGGCTATATTTTGCTTGATTGTTTGTTTTGTTAAGTTTCACTTATAGGTGAAACCATATGGTATTTGTCTTTCACCGCCTGGTTTATTTCACTTAGCATAATGCTCTCCAGATCCATTTTTGCTGTCTCTAAGGGTAGGAGCTCCTTCTTTCTTTCTGCTACATAGTATTCCATTGTGTAAATGTACCACAGTTTTTTTATCCACTCTTGCTGATGGGCACTTAGGTTGCTTTCAACACTTGAACTCTTGACCTTTCTTCCTTCACAACCTGAACTAAAACTCTTCCCTCAGCATCTAATCTTTCTGATCGGGACCATTGTCTTTTCAGTCATTACAGCAAGTCTTGGAGTCACTCTTAAAGAATCCCTCTCCATCCTTCCCCATTTCCAACCCACAATCCTAAATATCTCAAATATTATATAATTCTTGAGTTTTTTAAAATTTATTTCCATCTGCCCTGCACTATTTTGATAAGTCAATCACTTCTAATTCATACGACAGCATCTTCCTTCTAACTAGTTTTCTACAGTCTTTGTTTGCTCTCTCTATTCTTGTCTTTACAGTGCATGTGGAAGGACGTTTTGAAAAGAAATATTGGATTCTTTTACTCCTTATGAAGTTTGATCACTAGATTTCTGTTGTGTTTTGGATAAAAAATAAAAACATTACAAGATGGCTTTCCAGAGTTTCATTCTACTTATCATTTCAGTCTTATCTTTCTCCCTTTACCCTCTGTTACTTTACATAAATCATATTTTAGTTTCTTGAACAGAACATGTTTTGGTCAGGCTTGGGCCTTGCATGTGCCATTCCTTCTCCTAAACTCTCTTTACCTAGTTCACTTATATTGCATTCTTTAAATCTTAGCTTAAATGTTACTTTTTCAAGAGAGATGATCCTGAAGGGAAGTAGAAAAATGTCTGATAACACCACGTCCTGTAACTTTATAGAATGTTCCTCTCTCTGTAGTTATGCATCTACTTGTAAGCATTGGGTTAATTCTCAACTCCCATTTTAGACTGCAGATGACCTGAAAGCATGAACTGTACATGATTTTGCTCACACATATATGCTCAGTGACGAGAACAGTGCGTGATACATAGCAGATGCTCAATATTTGTTGAATGAAAAAAATAATTATTATATCATTGATAATTTTTCATTTGTTTCCTAAGAAAAAATTATAAAAATGTATTTTAATGTTATAGACTATTAACATATTTAAGGTTTTTTATAAATTATAAAATTGCCTTCCTAGAAATATTTACTATCCCTCCAGCAAAGTCTGAGAGTTACTTTGTACATTCCAATGACTTTTCTGAAAAGATTATTACTTGTTTAAAAAAACTGAAAATCTTTTAGACGAATAGATTTATTTTTATATCCCTGACTACTCATAATCTTGAATAGAATTATTCTTTTTAAAATTGTTTTTCTCATTACTATTTATGTATATATGTTTCTCATTGTACTATTGTTTCTTTATGATTTGTGATTATTAATGTTGGGGGAGAAACATCAAATGTGATATGAATATATTTAAAAGTGCTTCCCATTCATTTTTTTAAAAATTCTTCCTTGCAAATGATGTTAGTTTAAAATCTACTAAGACATTGTTATCTGTTTTTTTTTCCTTGTATTCATCCATTGGTTTCTTATAAGTGCATATAATTATTAATAATTTCTTATGAATGAAGGAAAGTTGGAATCAAAAGACAAAAAGTTGGTAAATTACTAAATTATAGTCCTAAAATACAGGAATGAGTCAACTTTTCTTTTCCACTACATGTTGGTTCTGCTGAAAAAAAATAAAATAAAATAAACCTATCCTTAGGGAAAAGGATTCTAAAACCTCACACAGTAGCTTATTTGAGTTTATAACCCTCCTTGTAAACTTGTCAAGTTCTGGTTTTAAATCCTAACTCACCTCACAAATGAAAATTTGTTAAAAGGGTTTTGGGTTGCTTGTTCTACTTTTCATGAGTAATGAGGCAAAAACAATTCCTATTTTGACATGTATTGTTCTTCTGAGGTATAGACTGGTGAATACCAAACAATACAAAGACATGAGCTGTTGTTTCACACAAGTCAGACCTTGAATTAAAAGAGAAAAGAGCTCTGGTCTGAAAGTTAGGAGAACTGGATTCTTAACACAAGTCTAGCACTAACTGGTTTCAGCTTCCTTTCATTTTATGGGATCTTGCTATTCATTTCTTTGCTATTCTGAGTCTCAAAGTTTTTCTCTCCAAGGCAATTACATGAGAGTATTCTTAAACTGTTAGATCAGTGTAATCAACTAGGCATTTTTTTAAAATATAAATTCCTGGGGCATACCACAGACATTTTGAATCAGAATCCCCAGTGAAGAGGTACCCAAGGATCTCTTATGCTCAGGGAAAATTGGAAATAACTGAATTTGTTGACCCCTTGGCTTTTCTGAACTCAAATTCTAAGATTTTAAATATTGGTCGGTAGCAGATCTGCTGACACATTGAGAAGGGCATTTATTTTGGAAATCCCTGAACTGCTAGAATATCAGGGAGATGAGGGAAATAAAAGAATAATCTAGCCAGTGTTCCACCCTTTCCCACATCCTGACTTTTCATTCTCAGTCTCAGAAATCTGCTTCCAAAAGCAGTATCCTATGTCCAGCTTGGTGGCCTGTTCCAGGAGCCTCTATAAGGAAAACAGAAGGTCGACTGAGGAACTATTTCTGTACCAAATGATAATCCTGATTACATGGGTAGTATTAATAATAATAAAGCATGGCATCTCTATAATGGTTTATAGCTCTACACGTTTTTATAAGTACAATTCGAACATCACATTTACCATGCCCCACCACCCCCACCACCCTGGGTATCATTACACCTATTTTCAAATGAAGCCATTCAATTAAATCTCAGAGAGAATGATTCATACATCAGGGCTCAGGTCTAATTTTCCTGGCTCCCAGTTCAATGCTCTTTTTTCTATCATGAAGTCCCAAATTTCACTCATTCAGCCAGATTTTATAATCACACCAACACCCATGTCTACATGGCTGAGACCTGAAGGAAGCTCCCGCAGTGATTCCACTCTCTAATTTCCTGACCTATGAGAACAGGGCAAGCTGCTGACCTCACCATCCCGGTGATAGCTTAGAGATGGTTAATTCCAAAACTGGCGCTAGGCACTTCACAAATACTATCCCGTTTAGTTCTCCCATCACACTATGATATACAGAATACCATTACTCATATTCTATATGAGTAACCTGTCTCAGGCAGGTTAGCTAAGGTCAAAGTATAACTTCACCTACTGCTTTGACTTTTGTGGTTGTGGTATTGTTTTATCCACAAGTTAAACTCTCAATGACTTTCTCCATGAAAGTGTTGTTTCCCTCTCTGTTTCCTATTCTTATTTCCTTAATTACTTATATATGCTATTGGTTAAATAAGGTATGGTTACAGGCTTTGGAAACCTGTACATCATCTCCAAAATTGTTTCTATGCATGGAAAAGTCCTCTGAGTTCCTACTTAAAAATTAAAGTGAGGATTGTGTACAATTAACCCTGATTACACTGCTTATTACATGTCCCTGTGAAGGGCTTGAATTTGGAAAGGAGTGGAGATCTAACCAGTCTGTGATATTTGGGTACTATCCCTACAATTTCACTGTGTTTTCAAGTATTAGGATAAAAGCAAAAATAAGTAAAAGGGTAAGAGCATGAGTAGGTAGCAAGTCAGGAAAAAAAAACAAATTCTTTTCATATATATCACATGCCAGATGTGTTTATGTAGTATGTATGTAAAACACTGTATTTTACAGGTGAAAAACATCCTCTAAATGTTAATCAGGTGCTATTCTTTCACAACTCAATTCAGCAGAACACAGCGGCGATAATGTTGTGACATTGTCAAAGACAGATAAGGCACAGAAAAAATAGAGGACACATTATTAGAGATTAAGTTAACTTGCAATAGAAACATATTAAACAAAAAAGCTGAGCAAAGACTTTACTTCTTTTCCTTTTTGTTTTTCTGTCTCCTTATACTTGGAATACTTGATTATTTTTACATGAATACAATTCCATGAGAATTGACACTGATTTTTATCTTACCTGTTGTCACATCTATTTAGCTGTAAAGGGACACAACCACCTCCATTAGAACAAATTTGCATGGGATTCACATTTATCACAGAATATGTGTTGGCAAGGAGGAGGCATTAAAGAGACACACAAGGAAGCATCACACTAGAACCTCCTGGTTCTAATGCTAAACAATCATTTAAAGACTTTCTAAAAGACTGAGCCCTTAACATAGTTTTTCTAGTCAAAACCTCCACCACTGTGTAAGTTAACATTTCATATCTGTTACCTAAAACTGCATATTTTAGATAGTAGGTAAGAAAGATATTGAAATACACCATGTTTAAAATTGACAGGGCCTGTTTTAATTTATAGTCAGCACTCTTTTCTGTACAGTGTGTACGAATCCCCCTTATAGCCTCAAGACCATTAAAAAAAAAATGACCTCTCTGCCTGCTTAGATGAAGCAGCAACAGACATCACTGCCCGGAAGCTGGGCCCACGTAAGCTCCACAAGGGCAATAGCCCTAAGTCTTGCTGACCTCTGGGCCTCTAAGAATGAAGGCTCATGTAATCCATGCAAAGCAGGGCCAGTAGAAGCAAATACAGGAAAAAGAAAGAAAGATAACTGATCATATTTTACATATGTCCAGAATTTGACAATAGAAATCTACCTTGAATTTAGCATAGCTGTAATTTTTATATATTATGATTTTATATTTTTATTTTATACCAAAAGAAAGATGCTTTCAAAATCTATCCCATGTTTAGGACCGCTAAATGATTTTTATAACCACTCCTAAGACTTATAAAGTTGTAGATGCTTGACATATACTTGTTGAATTAATCAATATTGTCCATTACCAATTTCGAAGTGAAATATCTGAAAGGAGGTTTCAGAAATGACCTATAGAGTATTAAGAGTCTAGCATTCAATGAAGTGTATTCTTGTATTATGGACCATTGTTCTAGTTTATCAAAAATGACTCTATTCCCAAAGAGAAAAAAAGAAAGTAGAGGGTTGTTCATCCTTACATACAACCATTATATGTTTCTGTACATGAGTGTAAAACATCTTACTCTTTCCTTAACATATTATTTTTTTTCATCCCATCCTTATTATGAATACACTGAATGGATTTTAATTTTCTGTGTTGTGCCAATTTTTAAGCTAGAACCTGTGGATGAAAAGGAGCCACAAATTAAACCTGACAAGCTCAGGGGAGGTTTGCGTGGTGGCCTTACAAACTCAGAGACCTAAAGTTACCACATAGGGTGGTCTGAAATTAAAATTCCTAAAAGCAAATCATGGTGGGTAGTAATGTCTTAGCCCAGTTATCTCCCATGACAAAGGCCAGTCTTTCCCTTCATTGAATATATATATATTGTCTTTTTGCTTCTATGGTAGATGTCAAGGTAACTTTAGAATGTCAAGGTAACTTATTTTTTTTCCAGACCCTTCAGGACACAATCACTGTACCAGAGCAGAGACCACAGAATTGTATTAACTGTCCAATACCCACCAATGTGAAAGAAGTATGTGTGTATTTGTCATATTTTTTATCCAGTCCTGGAGATTTACCTGCTTTTCTTTCTCCCTCCTCCCTAATCCATCAACAATGAATTTCATGTAACCCCTTGTATCTTCTTCTTTGATTCTGGTGTATAAAATAAGTGATAAAATACCATTTACCAGAGCATTTTCTCAGTCCATTGAGACTTCCCCCCTGGCAACTGTCATCTGTTTGGTTCAAATAAAGCCATAAAAAATTCTCTACAGTTTTGGACAATTCTTACTTCAACACCCTTTTGCCCCCATCAGGGTATACTGATAAGAAAGCCAGATGTTCAGTGCCTGTGAAAGTTCAAAGCACATACACATTGTTCCGTTTATTGACCCAGCTCCACCTTCTAATCACCATAAAACCCCAGCCCAGCCTCTTTCCCTGCTCTGTCATGCCATTCTTGGTTCTGCAAGGGAGCCCACTCTGCTCTCTCCAGGAAACCTCATTATGTGAGTAATAAACTTTTTCATACCCTGGCCACCACCCCCACGCCCGCCCCACTCCCTGCTCCAAGGTCTTTAATCTCTTGCTTTGACTTGCTAGCTAGCTTTGCCACTTACTGGTTAACATGTTCCTGAGTTTTGTTTCTGCTTACTGGCAAGCTTCCACTTTGATCTGTCCTCTTTTGTGCTGCATTTGCTGAGTTCTATTGTACCTCTGTTGTAGATTCTCCCCGACCTAAATTAGAAGTTGTAATTGGCATTTAGGGACAAGAGTAGGGAATGCACTCTCTCCTCAAAGTGACCTTTGACCACGAGCCCCTATTTATGTTTCTTCACCTCCCAATCAATCAATACTATTGAAATTATTGCACTGGTGATGATTGGCAGGCATTCTCCAACACTCTCCATTTTAGTCTCATTGTTCATGTAAATAGTTTATATCTGTTTTATCTTCCTTTATGTAAATGTAAATGAAGAAGATACAACTACCACTCATTTGCTACTATATTTGACAGTCTAGGTGGTCTCTAAATAACCATGATGTTTTATTTAATTGTATGAGTCAAGTGGTGTTTTTTTGGTTTTTGTTTTTTTGTTTTTTCCTATTTGCTCTGCTGGAGAGAGAGGCTCCCTAAGGAAATTACTAAAATTAAATCAATTATCTTTATTTGCTTTTCTTGTGAGCATCCCTGTTACTGGTCCCATAAGGGGAAAAACATGATATTGGTAGTGCTAATTTTAATGTAGCACTCTCTTTTGAAGAAGTATATTAAGTGACTAGCTAATTATTAATAATTTTATGAAAAAAGTACTATCTCATGTCTAAATTGCAAATAAGAAATAAAGCTTCAGAAGACAAGCAGCTCGGCCTATAGCACACAGCCAGTACCTAGGAGCAGGGACTTACACTAGGCAGTCTGGCTGTAGTGTCCTGTTGGGTTGACAAGGAGGTGAGCAGAGGAGACAGAAGCAATCTATGTTTTCTTTTAAATGAGTGTGGGGCTGTGTTATTATGCCAGAGCTGGCAGAGGACAAGCGGGTTCAATGTCTGTAAAGTATCTAAGGGTCATGATTATAAGCTTCTCTGCAAGCATAACAGAGTAAAGTAAGTTTTATATATTCCTTTTAAGGCAAAAACTAAATGCATGCATTGTGTCTCCATTAACTGAGCCATTGAACAGCAATATATAAATTAACATTCTCAAAGGGTACTTCTTAAACCATGTATACAAGACTTTATTTGGTCTGTATATGAATTAAAATAATATCTTGCCCCTTTGTTAACAATCACACGTGATGGTTGTGAAGTAAATATTGGCTGTTTCTACATTTACCAACACTTTTGTCAATTCAGTAAGAAAAATATGCTAAATTAATCAAATGCTAATTCATCAGTAAAGAGAAGGTAAGGAATTTATGAGGCATAGGTCAGATTTGGCTCATTGCATAATTTCTTCAAGTGGTAGATACTATTAACCTTTTTAATTAGTGCATTAGTGCAAATTTTAGCAGCAAATGTGGTGCTGCTACATTTGTTATCCAACCGAGTTTGAAGTAATGGATATTTGTTAATTCACCGATTTACTTGTGTATTCATCTATGATTTATGAGGTAACTAGTCCCCAAACTAGTTTGAAGTAATATATAATATTTATAAAACAGTTTAATATATAAATATATTAAATATATTTATAAGTAATATATAAATACTTATAAAACAGTTTAATTAAAATATAGCCCTGGTTGGTGTGGCTCAGTGGACTGAGTGCCAGCCTACGGACTGAAAATTTGCCAGTTCGATTCCCAGTCAGGGCACATGCCAGGGCTGTGAGCCAGGTCCCCAGTTGGGGTGCATGAGAAGCCACCAATCTCTCTCTGTCTTCTTCTCCATACTTTTTCCTCTCTCTATAAAAATAAATAAATAAAATATTTAAAAAAATAAAAATATATAAAGTTTCCTCAAAAATAAATTAGAAGGAAGGAGGGCAGGAATGTACTACATATCTGGAATAAATTAGTTATTATAATTGAACACGAAATTTATCTCTCCATTTCCAGATAGCCAACTTAGAAAAGGAAACATTTTACATACTAATAAAATCAGTGACTGATTAAAGAAAGCAAACAAGTTGTTGTACAATTTTTTCCTGTCAATGTAATCTAGAGAATTTATCACATAGATTTCTACCTAAGAAATATGATCTTCTTTGAATAGTTATATAAAGAGAGTTATAATTTATATACACACTCACTCCCCACCATCACACATATAAGCTCATTTACTCATCAAATGTTTCTTCACAGTACTTTCCAGAATAATGTTGCCACTACCTATTAAGATATTCAGTTCAAAATCCCATTCCTGATCCTGCTCTTTTTCCCTTCCCTTATATACAATTCATCAACACTTTCTGTCAATGCTATATCTGTAATATGTCCCTTTTCCCCATACTCCCCATATTCCATCCCCATATTAGATTGTTAACTGCTGTTCACCTCCCCCATAAAACCCCTGTCATCCTCCCACATAAGCAAAGGGCATCAAGGATGACATTTTAAACTTGAAATCAGCTAATATCATTCCTAAGATTGTTGATTTGCTTTCCATTGCAATTGGCATAAAACTCAGTGCTTTCTATGGTGTATATGGTGTGTAATAGCCTACAAATCAATGACCTCAACTTCTGTCAGTTTCTTCCTGGTGTACTATGTGCCAGCACATTTTTTCAAGCCTATGGACATACCAATCCTGTTCCTTCCTTGCAGGCATTGTACTTAAATGTCATCCTACCTGAAATATTCTTTCTCCAGACTTTGCAGGACTAGTTATTTCTCTTCATTTAGGTTGAAGTTCAAATTTCAGCTCCTGAAAGAAACTTTCTTCTCACTATCCTAACGTGCACCCAACCCTGTTCATCTTATGTTTTTACTTCAAAGTATCAATTACCACATGAAAAAATATAATCATTGTACAAGTTTATAGTATTCATTTCTCAATAGACTTGCTTAAGAATAAAATATAGTCACTACTAATATTTTTAAAGGTCATTATTTATTAAGTGCTTACTATGTGTCAGGTATTTTTCTAAGCATCTTATTAAATCTTTCATAAATTCAGGAGGTTTGACTCTTCCACTGTGGAGTTCAGAGTGCCTAGAACAGTGACTGGTACAACATAAGGAAAGAATAAAAATTTGTTTAGTTTATGAGTAAATAGGATACATACCATACTAAATTATTGCTTTCCTAGAAATGTGAATAGAAAACATTTCAATCACAATATTATAAATAAAAGATAGAGTCAAAAATGTTGCAAGTGAGAAAATTACACATAACATAGTCAAAACAGAAAAAAAAATCCATGTTTTCCTAAGTACCATGGCTGTAGCTACCATGTATTCTTTGTGTTATATTTTACAAGTAAAATACATGTTTTCTTATTGAAAAAAGTCAGTGACTATGAGATGAACAGTTTTCTGAAAAGTACTGGATATCTTACTAGTTTTATGTGTAAATGCATTATTTATTATAGCTAAATGACAAATTTTTAGCACATAAAATATAAATTTCTTAGAAAGCTATTAAAATAGCATTTCTGGTACACATGGAGATATTCATTATCAGTAAAAATCTTATGACTAAACATACATAAATGAGTAATGTGAACTTTATTTATTATAATGAAGTGAGATAAATGACTAGTATTATGTGCCTCTTATGAGTATTTATTTTCTTTCAAGGTTAATCATGAGTATTCATTTATTAAAGTGTATTTCCCCTTAACCAATATATTAAAATTTCTATTTTAAATCAATATAGATCTATGGTCTTCCTGGGAGATTTCAAAACCTGAAAAGCTCAAAACTATGAATTTTCTTTTTTTCCTTGTAAATTTTGCAAATCTTATTTTGTGCCAAGATCTTATTTGAACTTATGGGAGTGGCTCATTGAGATTCAGTATTGGTAGTAATCACACACTCCATCAATATTTGATTTGTTGTTTTGTATTTTGTAACATTGAGTTAGACTGAAAATAGAATCATCAAAAAAATTTTAATATAACCCCATGAGTAATATCAAGAAATAGATTATAGCAAATTTTACTATCAATACCTCATCAAATTGTATTATTGCATAAGCTTCATCAAAGTATCGTTAGGTAATCTAATGAAGAATGTGATATAGAAAAGCCCATATTACTTTAACTCTTTAACATGTAATTTAAAGAAACAGAAACATAACTTGAGCTTTTTACACTGAATCCTAACAGCAGTAACAAGAATTAACAAAAATGGGTAAACACTCCTTAGTGAAATAAACACACAATGAATAAACAAACAACAACAACGGGATAATTACTGGCACTGATAATGTAGATTTGACAGTAAAAATGTAAACTTATACCACTAACGGATATGTTGGTTACAAAGTAAGCTAGAATATATTACAAAGAACTAAACATTAACAATAAGCATAAATATTCAGGAGTTCAAGAAGCATCATGTGTAAAATATCCAAAAAGCCACGATAAAAAGTTACTGCAAATCACAAAATAGCTGAAAATTACTTTTACAAATTTGATACAATAGTAACTGATAAAAACCATGGCCCTTAGGGAAAACTGAGAGAATGAATGGTAAATATATAACAATGCACCTGTCAAGCAATTCCATTGATGGTGAAGAAATTGCTTAAATGATGATCATGAGGAAAGCAGTGTTCAGGAACACAGCTGGAAAAATACCGAAAGTATGGTGAAAAATTGTGGTCAACTAATTGCTTCCCTTGATCATGGTCCATTTATAAATCAGCAGGTTATTGCAGTCTACTCAGTTAGAGACTTAGATATAAGACAATTTAATGAAGAAGGCAAAACTGAAGTCACTCTTTAAAAACAGCCTAATCAAGTTCTGCCTCATTACTTGGGAATTTTGTTTTTGTCCCATCACCACAGGTTCACCTTCAACCTGAGCAAGGGAAGGTATCAAAATGGAATCACCTGTTCCCCAACATTCCCAAACACTCTGAAATAGTGGATGTTAATCACATGTAGTTAGATAGATAGACAGAGATATAAATATTTTCTTTTAATTAACAAGTATTAGAATACTTATAGTCTGCATTTATGCACTATACCACTGATCACTGTATTACTATATAATTTGACTCTAGCTAAACACAAATAATTTATGATTTTTACTTAAATGGTGACTGTTACTCTTCCCTGTCTGTTATGGACTTTAACCTAAAGTATTTATTCATACCCATATTCAACTAATGTCTCTATTGACTAGATACTGTTTTTTAAAAGCATGCATGTCTTCTAGTTCTATACTCTTATACGATTATATACAGAAAATGAAGTGGAATTCAAGTTGAAGAAGTACAGGAAAATAGGAGTATGACTTGACATTTCCTTTACACCCACCCACTACATAGTGTATTGCTAATTCCTTTCAAAATTATCTCCTCGAATGTTTTTAAATGTGACCACTTCTCCATTGCTGCCTAGTTGTCCCTATTTTGAGTTACTTCTGTCTTAAGTATGGTCTTTAGTGACCTTCTACTAGTTCTTCTCATATTTATCTTTGTAATTTCCTTTCTATAGTATATCCATAAAGATATTTTTAAAATAAAGTACTCATTTAAAATATAGTAATAGTTTCTCATGTTCTTCTGGATAAAGTATAAAATCCTTCACACCAATAAGAACATTAATATTAAGTCTATACTTTTATTTGCAGTCTATTATTTTGCCATTATTCTCATATATCTCTGTAACTGAATCACACTGGCCTTTTTTATCATTTTTTCCCTATGTCATACTTCTGTTTACTTCACTGACTTTGCAAACATCACTTTCCCATGCATTGCCTAATTTATTCTTACTCATTTTTCAGAATTCAGGAAATCTTCCCAGGACTCACATAATGTCATATATCTGAACTTTATTTATACAAGAAACCCAGGGGTTTTCCATTGCATCACTAGTCTTGATAAGAACACTCAGCATGAGCTCTACCCTCTTAACAAAATTTTATATGTACAATACCTTATTTTTGTACATATAAAATTTTGTGCATATATTTACAATGTTGAACAGAAGATCTCTAGAACCTTAACTGAAATTATGCTTGTAGATTTGTCCCCTCCCCCAGCTCATGACAACTACTATTCCACAGTTTGATTCAATGGTTTTGATTATTTTAAATACTTCATATAAGTGGAATCAAGCGATATGTCTCTTTTTGTAACTGGCTTATCTCACTTAGTACGATTCTCTCATGGTGCACCCAGGTTGTTTCATATTGCAGAATTTCTTTATTTTAAAGACTGTATCAGGGGAGGGGGTTTATCAAAATGGCAGAGGAGTGAATGGAAGTCACACTGACCTGCTCCCAGAACTAATCTGGAATTACAACTAAAATGTGGAGAAATCACCCAGAATAAACAACTAAACAATAGTGAGAGAGAAGCCTTATAACCTCGGACAGAAAGAAGAATCAGATGCAGAAAAACCTGACTGCCACTTACCCTGGGCTCCAGCAAAGGTGGGGGCAGAGTGGGCTAGAGATGCCTGAGGAGAGACTGGGGATGGAGCTGTGGGGAGAGAACTGAGAGTAGCCTCTGGGATCCTGGTGCTGAATCAGCCCCCATAAAGCAGCAGCCATTGAGCTCACACAGACCACTCCCATCTAAGCAGCAGCAGCCTGAAGGGAAACAATAACCCCGACCCCAGGACGGATTCTGCCCAGCACTAGGGTGTGTAAGCCTGATTGCTGAGCACAGAGAGACTAGATTAACAACTGAAGGAGACAGCCATAGACAGTAGATTCTGAGAAGTCTCAAAAAGACTACCTAAGATCAGGCAATGTCAACATTTGACATCACTTCAGGTGGATCCAGAAAGAAAAAACAGTGGTAAATATTGGAGGCTACTGAGATGAAATCTACTGTGGTCTTCTGCATAATTTGTAATATTTTCTATACTACATAGCTTTTTAACATTCATTTCTTATCCATCAAGTTGGTACATATTAAGTCACTAGATTTTATACTATAGTTTATTTCTCTACTTTCTTACAATAGTCTTAATCTCTCTGCAGGTTTATTAATACTGGTTCATTTGGTGTTGATAGTGGGATTGCAGGGGGAAGTTATTTTTGTGGTCATGGGTTTGTTTCCTGGGCTTTGTGGTTTTGCTCTGGCAGTCAAATAATGGGAAGGCAAAGAAACAACTCCCAATTGTAAAGGAAAGGGGGAACCCTTAGAAGGACTACTACATGAAATAGAGGCAAGCAAACTATCAGATACTGAGTTCAAAACAATGGTAATAAGGAAGCTCAATGAACTCAGTGAGCTCAGTGAGAATTACAAAAAAACTACAGGGAAACTATGAGGAACTTACTGAAAACTGCATCAGCATGAAAAAGGACATAGAAACTATCAACGAGAACCAAGAGGAAATGAAGAATACAATTTCTGAATTGAAGAACACAGTAGAAGGAATCAAAAGCAGGCTAGATGAAACAGAGGATTGATTCAGTGAGCTGGAAGACATGGCAAAAAAAACTCCCAGAAAGAGCAAGAAAATGAAAAAGGGCTCAAAAAGAATGAAGAGAGGTTAAGGGAAATGTAGGACAACATGAAATGTAATAATATCCATATAATAGGAATACCAGAAATAGAAGAAGAGAAGCAAGGGATGGAAAACCTATTGGAAAAAGTAATAATGGAAAACTTTCCTAATTTGAGGAGAGAAAAAGTCACACCAGTCCAGGAAGAAGAGAGGGACCCAATCAAGAGAAATCCAAAGACACATCATAATTAAAATGGCAGATATCAAGGACAAAGAGAGAATCTTAAAAGCAGCAAGGGAGAAACAGGAAGTAACATACAAAGGAGCCCCAATAAGGCTAGCAGCTGGCTTCTCCACAGAAACACTATAAGCCACAAGGGAATGGCAAGAAATATTCCAAATAATGTAAGGCAAAGACCTGCAACCAAGACTACTCTACCCAGCAAGACTCTCAATTAAAATGGAAGGCATTTTATTAGACAAAAGAAGTCTAAAATAATACACCTCTACCAAACCAGTATTGGAAGTATGCTAAAGGGACTGCTTTAAGAGATGAAGAAAAAGAGTAAGACAGAGGGGAACACAGGTACAAAGGGAAAAAATGAATAAGTACCTATCGATAATAACTTTAAATATAAATGGATCCAATGCTCCAATTAAAAGACATAGAGCAACTGAATGGACAAGAAAACAGGACCTGCACATATGTTGCCTACAAGAGATCCACCTCAGAAAGAAAGACCTACACAGACTGAAGTAAAGGGTTGGAAAAAAAATATTCCAAGCAAATGGACAGGAATAAAAAACCAGGGTAGCAATACTTATATCAGACAAAATAGACTTCAAAACAGAGGCCATAAAAAGAGATACAGAGGGACACTTCATAATACTCAAAGGCAGGATCCATCAAGGAGACACAAACATTGAAAACCTGTATGCACCCAACATAAGAGCATCCAAATATATAAGGCAAATCCTGATGGACTTCAAGAAAGATATAGACAGCAATACCCTTATAGTAGGGTATTTTAATACCCCACTGTCAACAATACATAGATCTTCCAAACAAAAAATCAACAAGGATATTGTGGAACTGAATGATACATTAGATTAAATGGACTTAACTGATATACATAGAACATTTCTTCCCAAAGAAGCGAACTACACATTCTTTTCAAATGCACATGGAAGAGTTTCAAAGATAGACCACATGATAGGACACAAAACAAGCCTCAACAAATTTAAGAAAATTGAAATCATATCAAGAATTTTCTCAGAGCACAAGGGCTTGAAACTGGAAACCAACCTCAATGAGAAAACTAAATACATACAAACTCATAGAGACTGAATATCATGCTATTAAACAATGAATGGGTTAAAAGTGAGATCAAAAAATAAATCAAAAAGATTCTGGAAACAAATGAAAATGAACATACTACAGTTCTAAACCTGTGGGACACAGTGAAGACTGTCCTGAGGATAGTTCATAGCAATACAGACCTACCTAAAAAAGATAGACACATTTCAAATAAACAACCTAACACTAAATGTACAAGAACTGGAGAAACAACAGCAAACAAGGTCCAGAGAGAGCAGAAGGAAGGAAATGATCAAGGTCAGAGCAGAATTGAATGACACAGAGACTAAGAGAACAATTCAAAAGATCAATGATTCCAGGAGCTCATTCTTTGAAAAAAACAAAATTTACAAGTCTTTAAGCAGACTCATCAAGAAAAAAAGGAGAGGACTCAAATAAATAAAATCAGAAATGAAAGAGGAGAAATTACAACTGATACCTCAGAAATACAAAGGATTGTAAGAAATTACTACAAATAAACATGTTCCAAGAAATTTGAAAACCTTGGTAAAATGGACAAATTTCTAGAAAAATATAATCTTCCAAAACTAAACAAAGAAGAAGAAGAAAGCCTAAATAGACAGATAACAACTGGTGAAATTGAAACAGTAATCAAAAAACTCCAGGCACACATGCCCTGGACCAGATGGATTCACAAGAGAGTTTTACAGAACATTTAAGGAAGAGCTAACCCCTGTCCTTCTCAGACTATTACAAAAATTCCAAGAAGGAAAAAGATTCCTAAAGTCTTTTTATGAAGCCTTCATCATCCTAATAACAAAACCAATAAAGACGCAACAAAGGAAGGAAACTACAGGTCAATAATGCTGATGGCATTAAAATCCTCAACAAAATATTGGCAAGTCATATCCAGCTTTGAATACATTAACTACATTAAAAAGATCATACACCACAATCAAGTGGGATTCATACCAGGGATGCAAGGATGGTACAATATTTGCAAATCAATAAATGTAATACAATCACATAAACAAAAGGAAAGACAAAAATCATATGATCATATCAATAGATGAGGAGAAAGCATTTGATAAGGTACAGCACCCATTTATGATAAAAACACTCAGCAAAGTGGGAATAATAAATATTCCCAACATAATAAAGGATATACATGAGAAACCTACATCCAATATTATACTGAATGGGCAAAAACTAAAAGCTTTCCCACTAATCTCAGGAACAAGACAAGGATGTCTGCTCTCAGCACTTGTATTCAACATGGTATTAGAAGTCCTAGTCACAGCCATCAGACAAGAAAAAGAAATAAAAGGCATCCAAACTGGAAAGGAGGAAGTAAAACTGTCATCGTTTGCTGATGACATGACAGTGTACACAGAAAACACTATAGACTCCACCGAAAAACTACGCAACTTAATAAGTGAATTTGGCAAAACAGTAGGATACAAAGTCAACATTCAGAAATTGAAGGCATTTTTGTACATCAACAGTGAAATATCAGAATCAGATATCAGAGGGAAAAATCCCATTTACTATAGCAACAAGAAAAATAAAGTGCCTAGAAATAAACTTAACCAAGGAGGTTAAAGACTTATACTAAGAAAACTATACAACACTGAAGAAAGAAATTATGGAAGACACAAACCAATGGAAGCATATACCATGTTCATGGATTGGAAGAAATAACATCATCAAAATGTCTATACTACCCAAAGCAATTTATAGATTCAATGCAATCCCTATTAAAATACCAATGACATATTTCACAGATATAGAACAAACATTTAAAAAATTCATATGGAATCATAAGTGACCTAGAATAGCTGCAGCAATTTTGAGAAAGAAAAACAAAGTAGGAGGGATCACAATACCTGACATCAAACTATATTATAAAGTCACTATAATCAAAACTCCCTGATACTGGCATAAAAACAGACACATAGATCAATGGAACACAATAGAGAACCCAGAAATAAACCAATGGCTCTATGGACAATTAATATTCGACAAAGTGGGCAAAAGCATAAAATGGAGTAAAAATAGCCTCTTCAACAAATAGTGTTGGGAGATCTGGACACTACATGCAAAAAATGAAATTCAACTACCAAATTACACCACATAAAAAATTAAATTCAAAGTTGGTAAAAGACTTGAACATAAGTTGAGATACCATAAAAGTCCTAGAGGAGAACATAGGCAGGAAAATCTCAGATATTCCATGCTGCAATATTTTCACCAATATGACCCCTAAAGCAAGGGATATAAAGGAAAGAATAAACAAATGGGACTTTATCATAATAAGAAACTTCTTCACAGCTAAAGAAAACATCAGCAAAATGAGAAGGGAACCAAACATATGGGAAAATATATTTACCAATGATACCTCGGACAAGGGTTTGACCTCCAAAATATATAAACTCACATGACTCTGCTCTAGGAAGACAAACAACCCAAGTAAAAGATGAACAAAGGACCTGAACAGACACTTCTCCAAGGAGGACATACACAGGACCCAGAGACATATGAAAGAATGCTCAGCTTCACTAGCCATCAGAGAGATGTAAATTAAAAGCACAATGAGATTCCACTTCACACCAGTCAGAATGGTCATCATAAACAACTCAACAAACCAGAAATGCTAGCGGGGATGTGGAGAAAAGGGAACTCTAGTACGCTGTTGGTGGGAATGCAGACTGGTGCATCCAGTGAGGAAAACCATTTTGAATTTCCTCAAAAAACTAAAAATGGAACTGGCTTTTGACCCAGCAATTCCACTGTTGGGATTACACACTAAGAATCCAGAAACACCAATTAAAAGAAACTGTGCACCCCAATGTTCATAGCAGCACAATTTACAGCAGTCAAGAATTAGAAGCAACCGTAAGTGCTCAACAGTAAATGAGTGGATCAAAAAACTATGGTACATTTACACAATGGAATACCACACAGCAGAAAGAAAGAAAGAAAGAGCTACTATGCTTCGCAACAGCATGGATGGAACTGGAGAGCATATGCTAAGTGAAATAAGCCAGGTGGTGAAAGAGAGATGCTATATGATCTCACCTGTAAGTGGAACCTAATCAATAAAATAAACAAGCAAGCAAAACATAACCAGTGACATGGAAATTAAAAAAACAAACAAACAAACAAAAAACTGACAGTAACCAGAGGGGAGGGGGTTAAGAGGGGAAAAGAAGTGGAAGGGTCATCAAGGAACGTGCATATGGACCCATTGGAAAAGCCAAATGGGGGAAGGATTGAGTGAGGGAGTGGGGATGTGTGGGGATGGGAAAGTGGTGGTGGGAAAATGATGACAAAGAAAAAAATAGATGGGGGAGACTAAGAATAGTATTGGAAATTGAAAAGTCAAAGCACTGATATGTACAACCCATAAACATGAAAAAAGAGGTGTGGGGATGATGGGATGGGGTGCAGGGCAGAGCAGATAAAGGGGAGAAAAAAATGGGACAACCATAATGGCATAATCAATAAAATATACCAAATAAATAAATAAGCAAATAAAGATTGAATCATATTCCATTGTGTATATACACATATTACATATTATATATATTAAATATTATACATATTATATGTAATATATTTCATTATATATTTCAAATAAAAATTTTAATTGACATGTTTCTTTATATTTTAATATTGTATTGGGGTTCATTTTTAATTTAAAAAATATTTTATATCAGGATTGTGTCTATGTAGTTGCTAATATAAATAATTGCTATAATGTTACATGCATTTATAACTGTACCTACATGTGTACTAATATAGCACAATAAGAATTATTTAACACTGCAACATTGTTCTCAGCTAATGAGCGTAATCATTATGAAAATTGTGCTAATTAATGACTAATTATGGAAAGTAAAATAGTACATGGGAACATTTTTTTTAAAAATCAAGAAAATAAAAGCCCTGGCATTACCAGGAAAGTTGAAAATAATAGTTTTGTTTTCTTTTTACAATACCATTTGGTATTTATGTTATCTAAGATAAATGAATTAACAAGTTAATTAATTGGTCTTTTTTTTTCAAAAGCATTCTGTTACTCAAATTCCTCCCTTACTCTAAAGCAGTGCCTGTTCTCAAAGACATAAGCAGTGGTATAACTCATTTACCTGCTCTTTCAAAGACATAAAGTAAGAGATGCTGAGACATGTTTCTCTGGGTCTTAAAGGTTTTAGTCACTAAAACTGTTGAATTGTGCTGTGCCACCCTTGAGCCCTGGAACTAAGTGAAAAGGCACTCATGTATTTTTAAATACTGTAGTTTCAGAGTAAGAGCAGTTATGGACATAAGATCCCACAAACGGCCAGAATAAAGAGTGGCCGAAGTGGAATAGTGGAGAGAGTCATTCCCAGCCACAGGCTATGGAGGGGCATAACAAAAGCATGGTGATTGGCTTCAGAGTCTATAGGGGAAACATTTCCTCTAAGAAGAGCCTGGTATCACTTAAACCAGGGGCTGTGACATAGACTGAATATTTATGTCCCCCAAATCATGTTGAAACCTATTCCCCAATGTGCCCCAAAACCTATGTTCCTCACTATTATGCTGTATGCATACAGGGTAGTTGGGTTAATACACCAAAACAAGTATGATGTAACATGCATTCAAGAGATAAATATTATATAGCTATTACTTAAGTGCAGGAAGTGTATAATGAGCGTTTAAATATGTATTAACTGATTCCCGGTAAGCACTCTATCCGGGTGTAGTAGTTGATAAACATCATGGTATGTTTTGAAAAAAGCAGGCTACTTGTACATGCCTAAACATTTTTCTTTTATACCTTTCAAATGATGCCTATACCTTTATTGTTATTTATTCCTTTAGTGTAGTGCAGTGTTTTGCAAATATTTGTGCATTTCAGAATTACCTAGGAGGTTTAATTTTTAAAAAATCCCTGGACATGAAAATTATATTTCAGTGGGACTGCACCTTAGAAACACTGATTTACACAATTACTTTCTCAAGAGCTACCTTTGATAAAGACTAAGTATTATGCTGACATAAATATTTTGGGGCAATAGCTGAAAACTAGTTCCAGAATTAGTGAAATTTTATTTAAAAAGAGTAAGATCAGAAAATTTTAAAGCATGGAAAACTGCCAGGCAAAATCAGGACAAAGTGATTCTGAGTTTTGGAGAAAGAGATAGCATTGGATGTCCAAGTTAGAGACTATCAGAGCAAAGACAAGGAGGAAGGTAACGTCACAATTTAAACAAGTCACGATTTGACTTTTCTTTTATTTCTGTTATAATCTTGTTAAATGATGAGATAGTGCTTGCTAGTAAATGCAGCATATTCTATATTTTGCCAAGCTCTTCTGTAAGGGCTATGCTACTACATAGCCAATATGGTATTCATCCTACTCATATGTTTCAAATCTGTGGGATAGCATGCATTCAGAAGCAATTTATCATGCACATCTGTAATAGTGCTGCAGTTTAAAATAAGCAGCTTACATTATTGATGAAAAAATTCTTGACTGTTAAAAATGTCTTTGCTTTAAAAATACCTTTTATCATGGAATTAAATCCAGATTGAATTTTATTATTTTTCTTGATTTAGAGCATTTATATTTTATAGTAGAGTAAAATGGGATAGAATAAAAGATATTAAGAGGATATTGTATGGAGAGAAAACAAGCAACAATAACAAAAGCAAGAAAAAATATATTGATTCTTTAATGCCTAACATGATCAGCTTTAAATCCAATTACATAGTAAATAAAAAGAGTGACATTCAGTATAACTCAGTAAAGATGAGTTTATCACTTCTGAGCCAAAATGGACAAGAAAATGAACAACACTAAAAAGATAAAAGCAGAACAGATGCCGTTGCTGTCAAGATGGTACACTAGGTTAGGCTGCTGGCTCCCTGCCCTAGTCCAACCTTAGAAATGCCACAAAGGAAAAATTGTTCTGAATGGATCAGAAGAAGCTAACTAAACACTACAACAACTCTCTTGGGTGGGAGAGGACAGGTTGGGGTATAAGAGGGTAAGAAGCCATTGCGATAGAACTGTCTAAGAACAGACTTTTGAGTTGAGGCCTTGTTCTTTACCATGTTGCTGTTGATGAACTGCATGATACATTTAAACAGCAGATTCAGCCCTGTGCCAAGTTGGTGAGTGAACAGATAACATCAGGGCTGCCCTAGGCTTCATCTCTGGAATGAAGTAAACCCAGCAGAAGCATGATTTGAGGCTGCTCTGTGAGCATCCTGATTTCCCCCTCTTCCAAGCCTTATGAACTCAAAGCAACAGGCAACTGCAGAAAAGAAAAAAAAAAAAGAAGGTTAATTTCAATCTCTCCATCTTTTGGTTTTAGACATGTGACCTATAAACAAAATGTATCTGAGATAGTGTGTTGTCCAACCTGACATTTCTTTATTTTTACATGTGTGTTTGGTATATGCAGGTCCTGAGAGAAGAGCAACTGATTAATTTTGTTCTATAGTATCTTTTTAAAAATTATACATTATTGATTATGCTATTACAGTTGTCCTGATTCCCCCTCTTTCAACCAGGACCCTCCCCTCCCTCAGGCAATCCCCACACCATTGTTCATGCCCAGGGGTCATGCATTTAAGTTCTTTAGGTACTCCATTTCCTATACTGTACTTTACATCCCCATGGCTATTCTGTAACTGCCCATTTATACTTCTTAATCCACTCACCTCTTCACTCATTTCCCCCCTGCCCTCTCCTATCTGACAACCATCAGAACACTCCCCGTATCCATGATTCTGTGTCTGTTCTCCTTGTTTGCTTAGGTTGTTTTTTAGATTCAATAGTTGATAGATATGTATTTTTGTCATTTTATTGCTCATGGTTTTGATCTTTTTTTTCTTAAATAAGTCCCATTAACATTTCATATTATAATGGTTTGGTGATGATGAAGACCTTTAGTTTTTTTTCTTGACTGGAAAGATCTTTATCTGCCCTTTGATTCTAAATAATAGCTGGGCTGGGTAGAGTGATCTTGGCTGGAGGTCTCTGCTTTTCATGGCTTTGAATATTTCTTGCCAATCCCTTCTAGCTTGCTAAGTTTCTTTTGAGAAATCAGCTAATAGTATTATGAGAACTCCTCTGTAGGTAACTAACTTCTTTTCTCTTGCTGCTTTTAAGATTGTCCCTTTATCTTTGACCTTTGGCATTTAATTATGATGTGTCTTGGAATGAGTTTCTTTGCATGTATCTTGTTTGGGATTCTCTGTGTTTCCTGGAATTGCATGTCTATTTCCTTCGCCAAATTAGGGAAATTTTCTTTCATTATTTTTTCAAATAGATTTCCAATTCTTGTTCTTTCTCTTCTCCTTCTGGGAACCCTGTGATGCAAATGTTGGACCCCCTTGAAGTTGTCCCAGAGGTTGCTTATACTATCCTCATTTTTTTGGATTCTTTTTTCTTCTTGTTGTTCTGATTATTTGTTTGTTGGTTTGTTTGTTTTTTTGTTGCTCCCTTATGTTCTAAATCATTGATTTGATTCTTAGCTTCATCTACTCTACCGTTATTTCCCTGTAAATTGTTCTTTATTTCAATTAGTGCATCCTTCATTTCTGACGATCTTTTTCACGCTGCTGAGGTCCTCACTAAGTTCCTTGAGCATTGTTATAACCAGTGTTTTGAACTCTGCATCTGATAGATTGCTTATCTCTACTTCATTTAGCTCTTTTTCGGGAGTTTTGATCTGTTCTTTCATTTGGGCCAAGTTTCTTTGTCTCCTTGTTTTGGTAACTTCCCTGTGTTTGTTTATATATATTAGATAGAGCTACTTTGACTCTGTGTCTTGCAGTGTGGCCTAATGTGGTAGGTGTCCTCTAAGGTCCAGTGGCATAGCCTCCCCTATCACCCAAGCTGGGTATTGAAAGCATGTCCTTTACGTGGCTGAGTACACCCTCCTCTTGTAGTTGAGTCTTGGTTGCTGTTGGCAGATCAATGGGAGAGATTTACCCAGGCCTGTCAGCTATAAGGATTGGCTCTAGCCACTTATAACCAACCTCTGTCCTCCATAGAAGATCAGCTATGTGGGGGCAGGGTGACGGTGCTCCAATGTGGTCTGTACCTATCCACTGGGTGCACTGACCCTGGGGCTTTTCCTGGGTGGTGCAGGCCAAGGTAAGCCCCCACCTGTGTTTTACCTGGGGCCACAATGACTGAGCTATAAAACAATCTAGATGGCTGCTGCTTGTGCTGGGCTTAGACATTTCCAGCCAAAACTAAACTGTGAATCTAGGATGACTGCTGCTAGTGCCAGGCCTGGGGCACACTGAGGCTAGCTGTTTCTTGTTTGAGAAGATTTAGGAAGTTGTGAAGTATAAGCCAAGACCAGCCATTCATATGGAAAAGTAGCTTGGATGGGTACATGAGTTGGGTGGGACAGAGTCTCTGGGTATCTCCAAGGAGGGTCAAACAAGTGTTACCTAGGCTGATGGAGTCAGATATGGCACCAGTTTGCCGGCTCTGTGGCTTTTTGCTGGGGAGAGCTTAGAAAAAGGACAACAGCCTCTGTTCACCTTGATGTCAGACACTTCAGTTCGTCTTACTATACCACCGGTGCCTTCAAGCTGCTATCCTGGTGCTGGAGCTCAGAGGGAGTGAGTTTGGGTAGGTGAGTCCATGTGTGGGTTCTTTAAGGGGAACTGCAGGGGCTCCAGAAGTTTCTTCCACTGGCTCAGCCCCTGTTGTTTTTTGCTGCTAGAAGTTTGGGGGAGTTATCCTTCTGGCACTGGAACCCTGGGCTGGGGGGCCTGGTGTGGGGATGAGACTCCTGGTTCCCAAGATATCTTTACCAAATTTTTATCTACCGTATGTGGGTGTGGGACCAGCACATTCCACGGCACCCCTTCTGTTAGCCTGGAGGGATGTGGATTCTTTAATTCCGTTGTTGTCAGACTTCCATTCAACTCAATTTCTGATGGTTCTGAGTGATGGTTGTTCTGTATTTTAGTTGTAATTTTGATATGGTTGTGCAAAGAGGTGAGCCATGTTTACATGCTACCACTTTGACCTGAAGTCTTATGGTATCTTTTAAGAACATATAGTAAACACTTTTGGAAGACAGAGATCATGTTTAGCTCTAGATCAAAGGCAGGAATGCTTACAGCCCATTATAATAATGTCCCATTTCTTTAACTGGGGTATCCACTATTGTAACAATCTACTGTATGCTAGGTGTTACTTTACTTCACTTTACTCTCATCACCTTGTGGGATTTAAAACTCAAGTTTTGGCAAAAGTGCTGTACTCTGGCCCTGGCTGTTGTGGCTCAGTGGATTGAGCACTGGCCTGAACACCAAAGGGTTGCAGGTTTGATTCCCGGTCAGGGCACATGCCTGGGGTGTGGGTCAGGTCCCCCGTTGGAGAAGCAGGAGAGGTAACCACACATTTGTATTTCTCTCCTTCTCTCCTCCCCTTCCCCTCTCTCTGGGAATAGGTAAAAAAATAATTTTTTTTTGAAGTGCTGTTACTCTGGCTACTGCTACTGTTGTGAATAATAATGCCCTGCTTTTCTGACCCAGAAGAGTTTTTGTTTGGTTGGTTTTTGTTTGCTTTTTTTCTTTTTTTTTCTTTTTTTAGGTTTCCATGAAACTGTGGAAGAGAAATATGTTACCTTACAAGTGGAGCAGAATGTCAGATAATTTACACTCCTTGGCAGTGGATGAGGATCACATGGTATAGTTACGAGACTTTATGAAAGAAGAAGGATCATCCTCTCCTGGACCAATTAATGGGATTTGAGGAAAGCCCACAGGATTGGTAGCAAACATTTTGAACCAAAGGTGTGGGTAACCAGGTAATAAATGTTCTTCCATTTATTGGCTAGTTCATGTGCCAGAATTAGGAATGTGGTTAAAGGCTAAGTAGCCGGAAGTAGGTTCAAAGATAGTTCCTTGGACAATACCCTTGGTGATGCTAACTCACTGCTCAGAAGATGATTTATCTGGTGGTTAGCCTGAGGCCCACTTAATTATAACAACCAGAACAACAAAAAAAATTCATTGGTAGCAAGAAGCCCTACCTTTTTTTCTGATAAAAGTTATAGAGATGTCTTTCTACACTGAGTATGAAGAGGAAAATTTACAACCTCTATGGATAAAAGTAGGTGAATCTTTAGAACGATGTTTGGTTTACTTGCAGGATGGGGGTGGCAGTGAGGCAGAGCATTTAGTTATTGCTTATCAAGGAAGAATGGCAAAGGTTGTGTGGTCTTAGGGCTGAGCCCATTACTCCCACCCCCGGCCCCCTGTAGTTTATTATGGCAAACTTAGATCCATTTGGAGATAACAGTAAAAGGGCTCAGATTCTCTTATGGAGATTTCGTTCTGACATAGCATTTTCTGTTGGAAACTATATGTGAAGTATTGACTATATTTGGGATATTACTGTGCTGGATCTGATTTACAGTGCTGACGAAGGCTATCCAAGGGAGAATGAAAAACGGGCCCAAAGAAATCTAATTAAATTCTTGTGGTCAACTCTCCCACCTTGAGAACTCCCTTAGCCCTTACACTGAAGTTGCATAAGAGCTTAGATCTTATTTTTAGTAAGACAGCAGCAGATGCCCCAGATTCATGTAGATGTCATAAAAATAAAAATAAAAAAATAAAAATAAAAATAAAAATAAAAATAAAAATAAAAATAAAAATAAAAATACACTCTGTGAGTTGAACCCAAATCATCCATGGAGTATAAACACTCTGTGCACTGCTGGAAAGCAATGAGGCTATGGATATGGAATCCAGGTGTTACTGTTGGTATTTAATTAATTATTAATAAAAGAAAGGGGAGTAAAAAGATTTGACATTGAGCTTAATTAACTGGACTGCATAAACCTGATTGTTTAGCTAGGAAGCCACAGCCTCACATCAAAAGGGATCAAAGCATTACTCCACCAAGGGAATTAACACTCCTCCCTTTCCCACTCCCAGATTGTTGAGGGACACAAGGGTGGGTACTGGACCATAGAGTTCTGTCAGTCTAACTAGGAGGAAATTGATTGGTCATTTTGAAAAAGTTTCTTGTTTTTTCCAAGCCCAAGATATATAATCCCAGGGGAACAAAGAATCTCTCCCTCCCCCTCTCTCTTTCTCTCTCATTTATAACCCACACTCACCCCATGTACTCACCCACCTTCTTTCCATAGCCAAGAGGCCTTAGCAGTTGAGTGGGGAATGGTCACGCAGACTCCACATGCAGTAGGGAATCTTAGTATTATAACATGGCAATGCACTGCAGCGGGAAATACAAGCTAAGCTAGCCAGATACTGGACCAGACTGGACTTTAATATGGAGCAGAAACAGGGCAGTGGTCTTTATCCTGGCCATCCTAAGGACAATACTGGACCTTTTCCATGGTAAAGTGGTTGGAGATGGACTATTTGGAAGTCAGGAGGGGAGCCCCCTTAATTTTACATTATCAATGAAGTTTACCAAGGAACCCAATCCTCTCATGCAGGTCTCAGGAAATTCTTTTCCTCATGATGCTGTAAGAACTCATCTTCCACCAATAACACAAGTATATCCAAAACTGAAACAGGTGGTGTTACTAAGGAAGATGTTGCCAATGTAGGGTTGGGTGTAAACAGAAAACATGGAAGTTTCATTTGATTGAGCTAGTTGCTGCTACCACACTGCTTGAAACCAAAGGAAAACGTATATCGCTTACTGGAATAGAACTTCTTTCCCTCTTCATGCCTGTGATCATGGCCACTCTCCTTACCCCAAACTCAACTGCTATAAAGACAAGTTAAATGGGGATGGGGCTGATGTCTTCCTGTCTCCAGGAAATATTGAAGGCCACCTGAACTCATCCAATTAGGATGGAAAAGCTTAGGGAGAGAAAGAACACAAACTTTTATGAAGCTGTTGTAATATGCACCCAAGTCACCACACTACTTAGGCTACTGAGCAAAGGGACATCCAAATTCAGCTGATGTTATTTGAAAAATATTTATTGTGAGAAAGAAAAAGAGATAATGTGAGTGGGTTTGACTCTTTGGCCAGATCAGTGTGTTGATTCTGTGGCTCCTACTACTGAACTTTCAGTTGATACTGATATTTTATATGGTCGTACGTCTCTATCCCATTAATGCAGGGGGGAGCCTTCTAATCAGAAAGAGCTGCTGAAGAAAAGTGTAATTTGGGGAACCTAAAACTCTAATAAGCCCTTTGAACTAGAAGACTTCCTGACTGATAATTTGAACCGATTGGAGCTTATGACAAAGGAGGACTGCCTACTCTACCTAGAGGTAGCCCTTGAGGGTTAGGACTTAGACCCTCTAGGCATGGCTATCAACGGTACCACTTGGAAAGCAGCTCTTATCTTGCAATTAACTTCTTGTTGAAATTGAATGGGTAACCCCTAGAGGCCTTCTGAAACTAGGGACTTCTTTTTCCTATTCTAGGGTAAATCAGCTTAGACTCAATGCTGGAAAAAGTTCTTATACTTTGGGCTTTGCTTTTGCAATGCAACACACTACATTTATGTATCAAATGGCTCTGTCCAAGTCCTATGTGGGGATTTAGACTGGAGAATCTAGTATTCAAATCCAAAATGAAGCATTATTTTTTTCCTGTTTGCTACATGACAGGTTAAGAAAGGAAGTAATTTTTCTAGAAGAAGAAGGCAGCAATATTACATTTGCTTTTTTTTTTTTGCCCAATAAAGTGGGAGAAAATTCATTTATGTGAGATTAACATAAAGGTCACAGCCCTGACTGGTGTGGCTTTGTTGGTTGGGCATTGTCCCACAAAGCAAGTGGTCACTGGCTCCATTCCCAGTCAGGACACATGCCTTTGCCGTGGCTTCTGTCCCAAGCTGGGCACCTGCAATAGGTAACCAATCAATTTTCTCTCTCACATTGATGTTTCTCTCCTTTCCTTTCTCCTCCCCTTCCCCTCTCTCTAAGAAAATAAATAGGTAAAGTAAAAAAATACCATAAGGTAGCCATAGTAAGAGACATAAAACCAATTAATATGATTAAAGTAATGTAAATTACTATGACGGGTAGTATACAACCTTGATACTCAAGTTGTGGCCTGAGTACCAGGAGCAAATTCATAACCCAAAAATTTGCTAGAAATTCTCAATCTGTGCTCCCACTCCAGTCACACTAAACCAAAATCTACATTTTGATACAATTCTAAGGTTAACTGTGTTAACATTATTAATCTTGGAGAAGCACTGGCATATGAGACAATGGGCATCTACAATAAGAACTCTGCTAAATAGGAGAAAGCACAACCCATTTGAAGCACAAGACCTTCATCTGTGTAGGTGCAAAATTGTACAGATTTTATAACTTTTAAAGAGAAATCTGCAATGTAGCTTTTGAAGCAAAATTTTGAATATTTACATTTTTAATAATTTAAAGAAAAATATTAACTCTTTTCTGCAACTCTCAAAACCTGTTTGGTAATCAGAATCTGGTGGAAGCAAACAGACTTTACATTCCCAGGTAGGTTTTTCACATTTTATCTAACTCTGTGGAAGTGGTGACAATTCCCCTGAGTCATGACATACAGAACCTTTAGGCCAGAGGGGAGAGAAAAGTACCAAAGATGTTTCTATTATTACAACATAGATACAGAGATTAGATAGTAAAGGAGTGCTGGCTTTGAATTCACATAGCCTTAGATTGAGTTTTTGCTTTAATATACCTAAGCTGTGATGCTTTCGGCAAGTTATTTATTTAATTTTTCTGCTTATTCCATAAGCAAAATGAGGAAAGTAATTTCTGCAGTGTAGGATTGCTGGGAGGATTAAATGCTATAATACCAGTAAAGAGCCTACCATAATGTCCATCATGGAATAAACTAATAGCATCATCATTCCCTATATCTAATGCGATGAGGCCCAACCCTTTCTGCATATTAGAAGCAGCTGGAGTGCTATTAAAAAATTACCAATCTGAACCCCATTCCAAAACAATTATAATAGACTCTCTGTGGGTGAGGCAGGGGCCCAGGTATTTAAAAAGCCAAGAGTTTCCAATGTGCAGTCAGATTTAACTACTAGTTATCTAATGGAATGGAATGTGTAGGTATATAGCTGACTAATGACAAAAAAACAGTGACTTCTCTGAGCCTGAGTACCTTGTTAGTTTCTACATCAGTCTTTTAAAATTCCATGCACATTATATTTTATTTTTGTGTTTATCTTGACGTCCTTTCAAATAAAAACCTTTTTACATTTATTTCTCCCTGTAACACAGATACTTTCACAATTCATACATAGGATTTTCTCATTTGTTCTTTAGATTAGTAATCATGGTATATGGATTACTGTAACTGGACAAAGGCTTGGCTCTGAGTGGGTCTGCCTAGAGCCAGCTGTAGTGTGTGGGCTCTTGACTTCATGTTGGATCCATTTACTAAAGCTGGGGATAGTGAAACAAGGAAGGGCTTAGTGTAGAAGAAGCAACAGGAGAGTCAGGTTGGGCTGCCTCAGCTCACTGGGAAGCCAGAGGAAAGGGGGCTGTGAGGACAGGTTCAGGGAATCACCCTGGAACAAGCTGCCAGCTACCCATTGCCTTAGAGTTTAGGAGATGTTATGCCTGTGAAGAAAGAAGTGGAGGAAGAAGAAGGGAAAGGAAATGGTGCCAGCATGTTCCCTGTGTCTTTGCTTTGAGGCTTTTATCTCTTTCCTGCAGGAGGGGAATCTTAGGGGAGGTCTCAGGAGAGGGTTTCCGCAGAATACTCATCAGTTCTCCAGATGTGCCCTTTAAAGGTCATTATTGGACAGTGACAGGGGAGGGGATCTGTAGTCATCGCAGTTGAGTCCGGTGTCACACCCACCTGGTTTTGCTGCTCTTCTGAGCCTGGAGCTGAAACACAACAGAGGCCTCGATGTCATCTCTGGGAAGGGGACCTTCTGTACCCGGTTGTACCTTGCTCGGCCATTTGTTCAGTGTCTGTTTCAGCTTCCCTATGCCACTTGCCCAGGAATTGCCCTAGCTTTTCACTATCCTGCCTCATTACTACTTATATCTCTTGGTCTCTGTGGAAGATGATGTGCAGAAGTAACCAAATTTCTCCTCCATGCTTTGGCACTGACTTTCTGAACATTAAGTGCATAAATTTTGCATGTTTTTCTCAGTTTGAACTTGTGATTTGATCTTTCTTCATATGTCAGTTTTTATCTGTAGAATTTAAAATTTGCATAGTCCATCGCAAGCCTTCCACAGTTAATTACCCTTATAAATTACTCAGGGGTAACTTTAAGAAAATTTTAAATTCTCTTAAAATAATGAACAAAATTATGAGATATTCTAAAATATTAAATGTAACAAAAGTGTTTTCTTTCTATAAGAAGATCTGAATCACAGTTAATAACAGAATTACTCCTATAGTGCTTTATAATTACTTTGTCTTAATAAAGGCTACATGGAATACTCAGTGGTAAATTACACTTGAGAAATTTAAGATTAAGACAGATAGAAAATAAAAATTTAAGAGGCCTTAGGATGAAGGGGCGCCAGCACATAGTTAAAGAGGAGTGCTCCAGGAGGAGCTAAGTGTTCTGGGCTCCATCCGCACCGTTGCGGGGCACAGGCCACAATAGCACGCACAGGGGAAGACAATGGGGCTGTGAGTGGACTTGGACACCATTTATAATAAAAACTTTTTTTACCATTTTGTTTCTTACATTATCAAAATATATGATTAAACAACTGGTATTTAAAAAAAAAATTCCTCTTCCCTGAGTTCAAAACCATTAAAATAGCTGACCATAATTAAGCAATAATTAGAGGGAAACTGAAGAACATCTAGGCGGAGCAGGTCAGACACAAGCAATGAATCATGTTAACCACAAACCCGAAAATGAAATTGCCAGGTCTTTGATGAAGTTCCCAGATAAAGATAATTAGCAACATTTCCCTTTGTTTGACTTGTGCTGCAGAAAAGAACTTATTTTCATATCACTTGCTTTCTTCGGGGAAAGTAATTTGCAATTTCTTAGCAAAATTTTGTGGTATTTATTTTTCTCTTGATATATTTCATTTACCAAATTTAAATATTACATAATTCTAATATTTCTATGGGGTTCTACAATATGAGACCTCAACACCAACTACTATTCAATATTTATTCAGGTTATGTCAATACAGATTGGATTTGTTGGATCTGGATGCTGGCACTGAAAATAAAAATACCCTTGTTCCTCACTTAATTCTGACTCCTTCCTTATACTCTCTTTATTTAAGCAGCTGACCACTTATTACCCCACCCCACTTCCATTCTGATTTCTTCAGCCCAACTCCCAAGACTTCTGACCCACTGTTGAAATGTCATGTCAACTCTGCTTGATTCTCTAAACTCTTATAGCTAGAACTATAATCATTTATTAACTTTGACCCTCAAGAGCAAAAAGTAGCCCTGTACTCAACCATAACTTGATTCCAATACCCTAGCTTTGAATAAAATAATGAATCTAGCTTACCTTTCAGTTTATGTACATCTATCTAACTCTTCTAATGGAGAGTAAGATAAAGATTCATATATTAGCTAGTTAAGGTCTACTAATTAAGCATATCTTTTAGTCTTCACTATTCCAAACTTCTTCATGTACACTTTTGCTGTCAGAAAATACATGATATTTGAGTTCAAAAATGAGAAATATTTCCCTAATTCACATCTGTGGAATTATAATGGTATTGTTTATTCATGAACACTGAGGCTGAATGAGAACAATGTAGTCCCCCACCTCTAAATACAATTTAAACCCTTTACATGCAAGGATGATATAAATCTTCCTGAATCACAAATCTGATTTTTCCCACTCTAAGCTCAGTTTTCTTCAGTGAGCCTCATTGCCTCTCAGAGAGAACCTCTTGTTTTTTAGTTGATATTCACATCTCTAGTGTTACTACTAAATATTTCTTTACGCTCACCATATGTCAAGTACTCCATGAGTATTTTGTACGCACCATGCTCTCCAGCCTGCCCTGCCTACCCCAACAGACTTCCTGCCTTCACTCAAGATATTTTTCAGGCTATTTAAGAGCAAGCTTATTACATTCCCTTTACTTTCTTTTATATGGATTTGCCCTCTAATGGATATTACTTTAGGAAGATTCTGAGTTTCAATACTCAGTTATTATTCAGTAAAATCTCAGAGATTTTTTACAGTATGTGATCTCTCTCTTTTAGGTACACATATGTGTGTATGTGTAAACAGGGATAATAATCAAAATAATTTAATGACTATAAAAGTATGAGCACAAAACAAACAGAATTAATACAAGTCAGATCAGAAATGATACGGTTCTATTACACTGCACAGGAGCATGTTGGCTGAACAGCAAGTATGTGTGTGTCTGTTTGTCTAATTATTTTCTGATATGGTGCCAGGGTTGTATTTTTGAGAGAGATAGTTTTCTTTACAGAAACTGCAATCTCCCTTTCAAGTTAGAGCAATTCTCTGTGAGTTCTTAGGTACTACGTCTAAGTTGTCGAAATTTTATTTTCAGATAGCTAACAAAAAATAAACTTGGGACTTCATAACTATTCTCTTGTCCTTGAGAGAAAATGTTTGACCTAAGGATAACACAATTAATTTATATTTAAGTAAAGATCATTTACTTTTTAATAGTATGCAGACATTAACCCCATTTTTAGAAGACATCTTTTATGCTTGTTCACTTACTCAACTATTTACCTTAAAAAAAATTGTGAAAATATAACTTCTTAAAAATGAAATTTTTTTACCAAGACACAAATAACTAGAAGCATATACCATGTTCATGGATCAAGAAAAAAGAATGAAATGAAGTTAGAGCTAGAGTTATCATCACTTTAAATATGTCTACCTATTTGGAATGCTATGAAATAATTTTCTCAGTTCATTGAACTATTGTTATAATCTTTTTTAATTTAGGTAATCATTTCACTGATCAAGCATTAATACACAGGGATGCAATTCAAAGTAAATTGCTACAAATTACATAAGGCTTCATAAGGTTGATACAAAAGCAAACTTTGATTGAAGTCTGGGTTATGTAATATTATTAGACAATTATACTGAAAAAATAAACAAGAAGCAAGGAGCAAATAAAATGTACCGACATAGCTTAAAACTGTCAATATTCTTTAATACCCCTTCTAGTGTTATTAATGTCAGATGATGAATCTTCAATAAAACTGTAGTAGGTGGATTTTTTTCTGACATATCTAGGTTTTCCTTTGGAAAAAAAAGTAAATTACTAATGATGAAAACCTAAATACTATGGTAACCTAGTGGAAAAGAAAATGTTGACAAATGGAACCTGGTACAATATTTAAATCAAACTTCATATTCTGGTAAAGTAAGCATTTAGATTTACTGATTAGTGATCACTGAAAGCCATGTGTGGTTTTAAAGTAATATAACCTAAAAGATAATACACACTAAACATATCCTTGAAGTATTTATGTGATCTTAAGAAGAGGATTTAGCTAGAAAATTAAAATAACAATGAGTTTTACTGCTTATTAAGGGGATTATTTTCTAATTATGTAGAAATATTGATCTTTAATCATTCTAAGGAATTTTTATTTGAGACTAAAGAGGAAAATTAATTTTATTCATACAAAAATTTTATACTTTTCTTAGTCGTAGGCATTTCTATACAAAGCCACAATAAATATTTTATTTAAAAAAAGACAAATACAGAAATCCTATCAAATTTTTTGATCTGAGAAAGAAATATGTACTGTAACTGGTGTGACTCAGTTGGGTGGGCTTCGTTCTGCAAAGTGACAAGTTGCTGGTTTGATTCCTGGTTATGTCATATGCCTATGATGTGGGTTCAGTCTCTGGTCAGGGCATGTACGAGCGGCAACTGATGATGTTTCTCTCTCACGTCAATATGAGTCTCTTTCTCCCTCCCTTCCCCTCTCTCTAAAATAAATAAATAAATAAATAAATAAATTTTAAAAAATTTAAAAGAAAGATATATATAATAATTGGGATTCTATATTCCAAAAAAAGGCTTTAATTATTTGTAATCAACAAATGGCTTTGGTTTCCATTTAGCACATACTACATACAAATATTGCATTTTAATTGCAGATTGCATTTATTATATTTGCATTCTATTTAAAATAATTTCCTCGATTTATATTTAAATACTTATTATTGAAAAATTGAATGGATTAAGTACTAATAAATATTGCTTGTGAAATATTCTTTTATCAATTTTATTTTTTCCAAAGGAAAAAATAGAATATATTATAATAAAATTATAAGGCTTTCTGAACATCAAAGAATTCTTACAAAATAAGTTTTGGACGAGTGAACTTTAAGAGAATCAGATACTTACAAATTAAGTTTCCCTTGAGAGACATGGTTTAAGAAAAAGAACCATGTTGAAAATGATACAGAGTTCACAGCTTTGAAGAAAGATTTTAGAAAACCAAACACTGAAGGTTAATAGTATGATAAAATTGAACTAAAATTACAAATTATCTAAACAATTATACCCCCTACTTCCCCTAAAAGTGGACTATTGTCTGAATGACAGATTCTTTTTTTCCTTTAGAATCATGGTTTGACTTAGTGGCCTGAGAAATCTATCTTCTCATTTACCATAAAATACAAATAAACATTTTTATTTAGCAAGTGTTTACAATGTGGTAGTTGTATTTCCAAATAATATCTCAGTGAATCTGGGCAACAATCCACATTTTCCAGATGTCAGGGTTCTTCTTGACCTTCCAGTTTGTACTGTTTCCTGTACCTCATGGTGCTTCATCATGTCCTTGCATATCTTGAAGCTGCTTCTAACATCACAGGTTATGACAAGGAGTAAAAAGAACTTGTTATCGAACCCAAAAGTCTTACCATAGCTTTGGGAAAGGGAAATAATATCTGAGCCATTTCTGAATATTTTTGTAGTCCTAACTCCAAACAAAGTCTGCTAAATTGTGATTAGTTTATCAATGCATAATAATAATAATAACAACCACTTATAGCACATGCTTTCTTATGTCAGGTGTTATGTTAAATATTTTCAATCCTTAACCTCAATTCTCAGAATAACCATGTAATAGTATTCCCAATTTATAGATGGAGAAATGAAAACCATGAAAGATTAAGCAAAAGCTCACAGGACCACAACCAGCAGAGGTAGAAAATGAATCCATATCTTATACTGTTTACTATGCTTTGATATCACTTTTATTAATTTTAATGATTTTGTGTGCAGAAATTTGTGACCTTTCCTCAAACAGTTGAATCAAGAAGCATGCTGCCATACTTTATAACTACTATAATAAATATTATCTGCGGTAATGAAATGTACAAAAATTATAGATTTATGAATAATTATTCATAGTCACAATTATAACTAAGAATAATCATTAAACAATATTAAAAGAAAAATGCCATAAAGCAGAAATCTTTAAGCAAAAATAATTAGGGAATAAGCTCTGGCTGGTGTGGCTCAGTGGATTTAGTACTGCCCTGTGAACCAAAGTGTCTCCAGTTCGATTCCCAGTCAGGGCACATGTCTGGATTGCAGGTCAGGTCCTCAGTAGTGTGTAAGAGGCAACCACACATTGATGTTTCTCTCCCTCTCTTTCTCCCTCTTTTACCCTCTCTCTAAAAATAAATAAATAAAATCTTAAAAATAATAATTAGGGAACGATAAAAAAGAATATTGTCAGCCAGAAAAAAAGATAATAAATAGATTGAACTTTTTCTAGGTATACCAGGATATATAAATGTATATGAGAAAATGTTTATTAGAACTTTATTTGCCATTTCATTTTTCTAGCTATTAATTAAGAGGGTGTTTTAATGTATATAAGGTATAATTCTTCTTTTAGATTTTCTGTGTCATTAAGGCACACAAGTAATGAATGCATAAATAACCACTCAAATTAATGTTAAAAACATCTGTATAATATAAATCAAAATTTATAGAGTTTTAAAGTTGATTTTTATATATGATAAAATATTTGAAAGTATATATTCCCTCTAAGTAATCTCTATCTTCAGTTCCAAGTAACTAAAAGAGGAGAGAAATTTAGATCCAAGTACTATATCTAGTTGGCATTTATAAACTGCTGAATATAAAATGAAGATTGTAACACAATTAATGAACCAAAATGTTTTTAAGTCACTGATGAACTTCTCTTAGGGTAATCTTAATAAAGAAAATGGTGAAGGAGTTCAAATCAAGGTACTCAAATAACTATAAATGGATACTTTATGAAATTTAGTTAATTGTAATAATATTCATTGGGTACTAACAAATATGTCTAAAACCATGATACACAGGTACTATTATTTCCATTTGACTCATTGGAAAATGAGACCTAAGTGGTCTAAACAGCTTGTCTAAACTAACAGAGAGAAAGAAAGAAAGGAGAGAAAGGAGAAGAAGGAGAGGAAGGAGAAGAAGGAGAAGAAGGAAGGAAGGAAGGAAGGAAGGAAGGAAGGAAGGAAGGAAGGAAGGAAGGAAGGAAATAGATCTAGGATAGATCCTAGCATTGTCCAACACCAAAACTGCTGTCCATTGTGTTAGTCATCACCCCTTGCATTTTTGTATAGTATGGGACAGGGGAATACATTTGCTATTGTTTCCAATGGATGGTATCTTTTCTACCTGCATACCCATGTTCCATATCCTTTAAAGCAGTCATGTATGTGCCTTGGGCATTCTAATATGAATAAAATATTATCCTTTTCCTTGATGAGCTAATGCAATAGCCTGCTTTGGAAGACACTGTATTATATTATACTTTAGAAGTAGAAAATAGTCTACTCATGGTACCTTCTACAATTTCCACCAAAAGGCAACTTTTAGGCTGCTTCAAATGGTCAGTAGGTATTTCCCTCAAAGATCTGAGAGACTGAAGCAAAGGGAAAAATTTTGGGACCTGGTAGTGTTGACCCAGGCAATAGACTGCAGAAGCCTTTGCACTATGAAATTGTATTGTTTGTAGAATGGTTACTAAGTTTTGATTTTTGCCAAAAATGTTGAGGAGATGTTAAAGTACTAAAGCAAAGGCATAATGTGTTGAGATCTGCACTGTCGACATAATTTTAGAGCTGTGTAGAAGGTATAGATAGAAATTAGGGTAAACCAGAGTTAAAAACAATCAAAAGACCATTGCAGCAGTTCAGAATAGGAAAATGAGGACTTAGCTGTGTGAGATAAAATTAAGATAAATTAAAAGAAAATATTGTAAGCAGTATAAATGAGTTAGCATTGAGACAGCTTTATGAATCACTAATTAGCAGAGAAGAGAGAAGATCTGAAGAGGAGTTGATTTGAAATTCTATGATTATTGGTACTAATGATTATTGAAACTAATGATTATTGCAAATTAAATGATTATTGGAACAAAATGTATTCATAATTAAGAAGGAGAAGAAAGCATCTGGGGCAAATGATTTTCCAGGTAGTAATTCTAGAAGCCCAGTGTTTTATTTTCTAGAAAAAGAAAAAATATATATGTATATATATATACACACACATATACACCCACACATACAGACACACACATATATGTATATATACAAGGGTGGGAAATAATAGGTAAACAGTTGTTCATATGGAAAATAATGTAATAGTTAATAAATAATAGAAAAAGCCTCTGTGTTTCATGTACTCACAACTGTAAATCTACTTTTGCCAACCTCTGTACACAGCTTTTCTAAATAGGGGAGATTATATATATATATATATATATATATATATATATCTATATATATATATATCTCCTTATTAGTCACTACACTTTAGCCTAAATAGTTTCATTTACTGAATGGTAAATGTAGGAGACTTGCCTACATTTTGTTTTGCCTGCTGTTCTGTTATTAATAAATCCTATGTGAGGAAAGAACTTAAGATCACCATTTTTCAAGTTATTGAATGAGTTTGGGGTAGCTCAAGACTATACTCCAATATGGTGTTAGAGTGTAGAAACAAGTTTTCCCAACCTCTTTGAATATATAGGATATAAAATATGATCAGAGACAGTAGTTATTTAGTGGTTGTATGAGGTTGCTCTCTTTATTAACTAAGCTTTTAATTATTTTTAGTATCATAATTTTAAAGAGGGACCTTAACTTTCTATACCAGGACAAAGTCATTTCTACTAACACACTACATGATCAATACATTAAGAAATGAAGTTATGTCAGCAATAGAAATTGAAAAATTCAGACAATAAGCTAGAGAAAACAGCCACTAGAAGGCACAATACTTATGATCATATGAAAGAAGATATATAACATCATATAACAATAATGTTATTGTCCTGACTCATCTCAAAGAAAGTTTCCTAAACCAAGTTTAGGAAAAAAATGTATTCTGCAATGTGTTAATAAAAAGTTTGTGAAAATGAAAAAGAGAAACTAAAAGTAAAGAAAAATAAATTAAAAAAAGAAAGGAAAGAAGTAAAGAAAATAGAAAAGAAGGAAAGAAGGAAGGAGTAAATTGCTATATAACAACTACAGCTTTTAGCTAAAATATATTTTAAATCACAGGTTAAATATCACATGTACCGATATAGTTCCTCTAACTTTTATGTATTGACTCTGACTTCTTGTTGAACACACACTCTGGTTGTTGTTTCCTTGCATGGATATATGAACACCACGTATTACCTAACCATTGCATTATCTACAATCTACGTAATAATCCAGGTTTGTAAATGGTAAACAAGGCCTGTTTCCTGTTTTTGTAAATACAATTTTATCAAAGCCAGTTACACTCATTTGCTTACATATCACATATGGTTATTTTTTCATTATAATGGCAGAATTGAATTACTACAATAGATGTGTATAGCTCACAAAGGCTAATATATTTACTATCTGCCCCTCTACAGGAAATATTTGCTGACCTCTGATCTAGTTAATATCATGTATCTTATTATGTAATTTCTATATATATATATATGTTAAATTTTATAGTGTGATTAAAATACAGAGGTTGAGGTACTGATCACCATGCCGCTGAAAATCCATGAGTAACTCAAAAATAGTGCAAGTAGGTGTGTTTTTAAAAATCCACATATAATTGGACCTGTGTGGTTCAAATCTATGTTGTGCAAGGGTCAACCGTGTGTGCATACATATACCTATACATATATATACAGTATACAGTATATATACTATTTAATGAAGTGATGATGTAATTCTCTGATTTGTCTTTTATTATATAATTTTAAGCGTATAACCATAGTCTTATAATTTTAGCAGTAAGTGCATTTACAGAGCCATATTTTATCTTTTTTATTCCTAGTATGTATTGCATCTGAAATATTCTAGTATTGCTTCCAACTACTAGAATATCAAAACTGATTCATGATCAGAGATTTTTGGGAAACAATGATCTATATTTGTCAGCATACATACAAGTACATTGACTAAATGGTTCACTAATCCTGACTAGAAACAAATGGTGTATCACAGGCTAAAATCTCGAGAACGATTTACTGTACTCTGAGAGGGGTACTCTTTTAGGTAATTTCACTCTCTACTTCCTTTCAGTGCTGATTTTTTTTAATATTGTCGTACAATTACTATGCAGCAATTACTGAAGACATCTATGGACAAGCAAAATACAGCATATGAGTTTTTAAGTAGATATCTTGTTTTGCATCCTGTAATAGTTCAGAAAGAGGATTCTACTGAAAAACAGTGAAGCAAAACTCAATATTAAAATTACATCTCTGGTCAATTGACTTTTTGGGTGTTTTTAATATACTTTTTGCATGCCTTATGATTTAATAGTATTCATTCAGTACTTAGTAACAGCATGGTATTCTACAAATGGGGAGTTAACTACTTCTTTAGATAAAAATTTTACTGACGTGTGATTTAGCAACTATTGCTGTCCAGTTATGGCAGCTGATACCTTTCCAGACACTTTTCTAAGTCTTCAGGACATTCAATTATGGTGACATAGGTTTGCTTCCCTAAAAAAGAAATGTTAAACAGTAAAGTACTGAAGAATCGGTAAGGAAAATCTTTTGTTGGAAAACAAATTAAATATAGGAAGACATATAATATCAAATTCTTATGTTATAGAGTTTACAAAATATATTTATATATCATATTATATTACCTGAAATGTCTCAAATTAATAAATAGAGTTATTTAAATTTATGAAAAAAATGAAGTGAATTTGAAGTGCAACTTTTAATTATTTTATCTATTAGGCACTCACCTCGTTTTGATTGTGCTTCTTTTAACATGGTATTTAAATTTCCTCACTTTCATTTTCTGTACTAGTAAAGGTATTTAGCAGATTAAAAGAAATGCAGAGAGCATTTGATGAATATTAACTGTTATTTCCCATCTCTATGAATTACCCAGGCACGCTTTCCCAGGACTTAGCCGGGAGCAGTTTTCCTCAGTTCTCTGGATGTTTGTGCATTTGCTAATTTTTTGGAACATATAAGAACTAAACTGATTAATTAATTGGTAAACAATGAAAACTATATCTGCTTTCCTGGAAAAAAGAATCAATGCCACCAACAGAAGTCATTTTTTTCTGTATGCCTATGTCACTACTGGCTGTTAAAACAAAGACTTGAATTCCTGAAGTTTGTTTGGAATTACAGTTGCCAATGACCACTGCTCTGTGCTGAGTGAGGACAGTGACATGACTAGAATTTTCTCTGAGTGTGCAACCAAACTTAATGACAAGTTTCTATCTAGCAACAATGTTATTCTACAGTGTTACATAAGCATCAATATACACTGTTCCAATTCACTAAAAAATTAATTTTTTAATCTCTGAGGAAATACTATGTGCTAAGAAACATTCAGCGTACTTGGGATATGTCAGTGTTTAGTGTAAAAACAGTTCCTTCTCTCAATGACTTTCTAATACAATGCATGAGATAAAAAAATAGACAAAAATAAAGTAGTATAGTATGATGTAATAAAATATAGTATACTAAACAGTTACAAATACTTTTAAAATTAAAATAGTATAGTATAAGAAAATGAAATTTTAAAAAAGAGACTAGGGCCCTGACCAGTGTGGCTCAGTTGGTTGAGCGTCATCCTGCAAAGCAAAGCGTCGCCAGCTCATTCCAGTCAAGAAGCGCGCCTGGGTTGTAGCCTGGTCCCCCACTGGGGCGTGTGCAAGGAGCAACCAATAATCAATGTTCCCCTCACACATCAATGTTTCTCTCCCTCTCTTTCTCCTTCCCTTCCCCTCTCTCTAAAAATAAATAAATAAAATCTCTTTTTTAAAAAGGCTAGTGTACAAAGACAACACTGTGCAATACATAATTTGAAGAAAAGTGAAAAAATGTCCAAATATAATGATTAACCTCATCGATTTATAGCCTCATCAGGAAATATTGTTGGGTATGAATCTCACTTCTATGTGTCCTGGAGTGCCCAGGAGGAAATGGCACTGACATATGACATGCTGCTTTGTGTGTGGGGTGAGCAATTTTTGACCTATCATTGGAGCTCCAGGTGAAGGATGGCATTCTCGTCCAGCTCTGAAAGAAAAAATTTAGGAGTTGGGTGGGATTTAGAGCAAAATGCATTTTATTGGTACTACAGAAATGTGTTATAAGAAAACAGCAGTGTGATATCTCTCCAGAAAGTATGTTTTTTCCCAGTAGTCAAGTGAGAGAGGAAAAAGAAATTCCCCTTGGTTACAGGTGAAGGATAACTTATCTATAATATGTGAGCAACAAGTGTTAGTTTCTTAGATGCTTGTGCTTTTATTAGAAAGTTATACAGGTAGATGCTTTGGGGGAAAAGGGATGTAATCAGATAATTTAGGGCGATTTGGAGGGTTTAATTGGGAGAAACATAAACCCTGGGTAGAGGCAAGAAAAATGGATAGCTTTGAGATTTCTGCCTGTGACACAGTGGATTCTCAAGCCAACCCTGAAATAGTGCTCCAGGGCTACCAATGGCCTAGGAATCATGATGCCTGGAAGGCCTGTGTACAGGGGGGAGAACAGCTGTGAAGAGGCAACAACTTAGTGTTATGAGACCATCCAGAACATTCAGATCAACCTGGCACCTGCCCCTCCACCTGAGGTATAATTCTACCATCGGTACAAACTTGCAAGCCACTGCTGGGATCCATTGTCTTAATTTCTCAATCAGGGCATAAAAGTAGTAAATATTTCCTATTTCTGTGCATCATATTTGAGCTGCCCATGTCATATGCTACTATGCAACCAGCATCCCTCTTAGTTGTTACAGGAGTTAAATATCCCTTATTCTACAATTTTTATTTGAGTCAGTTACTTGGAATTTTAAGAAAAAAAAAGGAAATTATGGTAATAACTTGGGAAAAGAGAATGGACTATCAGCGAGTGTATCTATCTATCTATCATCTATCCATTCATCATCTATCTATCTAAGTGATATGTGTTTGGAGGTTATAATAACTTTGAAATTATGTTAACTACAAATTAATGGGTAGTCATGTAGCACCATCAACATGAACCCACTTAAAAGTATCCAAGTAAACATGATAAATAGACATGTGGACCCTTTGTTCTGTTATTTTGAACTGGAAACAACACTGGCAATTTTTTTTTTTTTGCTTTGTACACACACACACACATTTTAACCAACAAATATATGTATATATTGAGTATCTATTATATACTAGGTAACAACAAAACTTAGGCAATATAGCGATTGAATGGGAGATAAACTTTATAAATTCGAAAATTTAGCAGAATGTTAAAGTGTTGAAATAAGAGTGTCTGAGGCACTAGTTCAGACTGGATGGTCAGCAAAACGTTCTGAGAAAATTATATGTAAGCTTAGTTCAGAATAAGTGCTCCACAGAATGAACTCTCCATCAAAAGATTACAGGAAGGAGAATTCGACTAAACTGGAATAGCAGGTACAAAAGCCTTAAGATTGGATTGACTTAAGGCTGGTATTTGAGAAATATACCAAAACCTACATGTCAGCTCTGAGAGAGAGAAAGACAGTGGCACATGATGAAGTTGGAGAGAGCAAAACCTGCAGACAGAGAAGCTGTGTAGTATAGCATGTCATTGGAGGCTTGCAGTGAGGCAGGAAATAATGTTTGGGTTTTAAAAAGCACTCTGGTTACCTTGTGGGTGAGGTACAGTTAGGGGTTGAGTGGAAGTATAGAGACCAATTATAAGGTCAATTTTAGAACTCCAGGGTAGAGAATATGCCTAGGGGAGCAGTAATGGAAATGGATAAGGTTAGAGAATAACAGATTCTTTTCCATGTGTCTCGTTTTACTGATTTCCTAAGCACCCCCTACCATGCGTACACTAATGTTGTTTTAAATGCCCCTCCTTACTTATTAAATGTTTCCTCAAACACTATCTTTAATTTTTTTTTAGATGAATTGTTGTCCGTTCTTGAGAACGCATAATTTTGACATTATGTGCAATAGTCCCAGAATGTTAACTTGACTGTGCAATAACTTTTCTACCAGTTATTCATTTTCAATATCATCCTTAATAAATGAGTGTTGAGTGAATCCTGAATGAATGTGTGAATGAATCAGAAGATGTGATGAAACCTCTGCACCTGGTTTACAGCCTTCAGATTCTAGCTCTAACTATCTAGGTCCCTAACAATATGTTCTTATTTCTTTTGGCTACATCAGTCATCTGTCCATGAATGATTAGGATGGGTTTTATCAGTGACAGTGGGGAGTATTTTATTTCACTTCTTAATGCTTCCTGTCACTCCTCATGCTTTGTAGGTGCTCTGAAATATCTGCTTTTTCATTTGTTGATTCAAACCTTGCTTCTGATTGCTAATATATTTGCTAATATACTTACTTAATAAGCTGTCTACTTCTCTCCTAGGCATATTTAAATAGTTTAATTAATGTTCATATTCATTTTTGCTACAAGTACTTAATTTTTATTATAAACAGCAGTACAAGCAATTACCCTGGAATTGCTTCATGCATCCACTAATATTCAGCATATATTCCAGATAAAAAATTCTAGTTACATATTTATTTGCTTACTTATCTCTTTTTCATTCTTACCCTATAGCTAGTCCATGACCTTTTAATATATTTCATTCAAATTAAACATTTTAGAATAAAATGATCCATAGAAAACATTTAATCTAATGGTTTTTAAGCTTTATAACAATGAGTCTTTTGTACAGATGAAACCTTAAGCATTTAAATAATAGAAAAGCTATTCTTTCTGAAGTAGTAAGAGTGGTAGAAACTCCACATTTGCCTCAATTTCCTATGAAGTTGCTCTTGAGATGGCTGGAGTAATCAGTAGCCCTCAAATGAAACCAGATTGCAAAGAATTTTTAATGCACATCTTGTTTTACAGGTGAGGGCTCAGAAGTCCAGAGAAACTGATCTAATGCATTAGAGCTACCCAGAAAGACAAATTGGGGTGGTTTCTGAGTGCCTCAGCCATAAGGTGGTGGTGTGAAAAAAGGAGGAAATTTTGATGTCAGAAAGACTTAGGGTTGATTGTTGCTTTGTACCTCTTACTACTTATGTGATCATATGAAATTTATTTACTGTCTCTGAAAACACATATGTTGGGGAGACGAGTGGTAATTATGTACAAATTAAATTATAAGGTATAAAATGTTCCTCATATTTAATACTTTCAAACATTCTATAGTTTATAGAAATAATACATTCCATTATATGGAAAAGATTAAAACTGAGGTTAAAAATGGCTGGTGTATCGGTGTCTGATGTACACATTGAACACATACGAGTTTATAGCTGAAACAAAATCCTATAGACCCACTGACCACACACCTTATTTTAAAAAGAAAGGGGGCGGAGAATTAACAGTATTATATTTACTTGGGGCTTTGTATTATACTTCAAAATTAATAATCTTATTTAGAGCCTACATAAAACACATAAAGTTGATTTTATTATCTTTGTTTTACAGAAAAGAAAACTGAAATTGAGGGGTTTAAATAAACTGACAATGTTACACAGATAGAAAACCAAAAACCTGGATTTCATCTCAATATTTTTAGGAGTTAGGAGTTTAAGTCAAGGAATATTGGAAATTTCTCACTCAAATATACAATACCATTAAAGCCAAGCTGAATGTTTTGTTACCTGGGACAAGTGAAAAAAGAAAACTGATCCTTGCTTCCTGTCTTTTCCTGTCCACTTACTTTTGTTAAATCTCAAAATTATACTATAAAAGCCTGGAAATAATTTAAGAGTACAGCAATGTAAGTTTTTTGCTGGGTATTTAGGGAAACAAGCAAGGCTTATTTTCTTTCTCCCCTGAACTCCTTGGTGGTTACATAAGGTTGAGCTAGCGTAATTACTGAGATGCTCATCAAATTTTGATATGTACCCGTGTGTCTAATCTGTGAATCTGGCATCTTGGAACATGCATCAGGCCAAGAAGCCTGCTGGCACTCAAGACTCATGACAGCACTTAGAGAAAAAATCTCCGGCAGGCTGCAACATAAACACAGCTCATGGAAATTACTCAAGATAACTTCCTCCAGGCTATTCTTTCAGCCACAAGACAATATAATACCAGTGCTCATCTAGACCTGCTGGAAGTCAAATGACTTCTGAGTAGCTTCCAACATCTTCATTCCTAAATTATGAATATATCTTCCAACCACAGAAGCCTTAGTGTATGTTTTCTATAGTTAAAAAATTCACACATCTACAGTGTTGTATGAACTACATTTTCCATTTCTCTATATCTCCTGTCTTACTTTAATAATTACATGTCAGGATCAATGAGAAAGTGCCTCACCACCACTTTTATTTTATCCATTAATATAAAATCTAATAAAGAGATTGACGCTTAGCTCAAATTTTTTTCAATATTTTTCTTTTTCTCTGAATATAATAGTAATCTAATTTCATTGCAGAATATTTTAGAACATAAAAAAACAAAATCCTACTGAAAGTTCTCCTCCATTAATGTATTTTCTTTTGATACTAGCCTATGAACATATAAAACTGATGTGGGCCTAAAGGTGTGTCTGCGTAAGAACCAATATTGATATACTACATTTAGTGATTGTATTTATTTTTATGTTATATTATGAGTATGCTCCTTCAACATTAATTCCCAGTATGATTCCATTGGTTGCATAAAATTCCATTTCACAATTACTTTAAATAATATTTAAGCATTTTTCCAATGTATGCAATTAGATTATTTACAAATGTTCATAAGTAATACTGGTGTTAATTTACTTGGGTAAATAACCTTTGATTATGTCACTACCTGATTCCTTAGGATGGAAGCATAAAAGAAAATAAAGAGCTCACAGAGTGTTACTCCAGTCTAAATCTCTTGAAATATTTTGGCACAAAATCTTCCTAGAAGGCTACAAAACTTTATGCACAAACCTGGCACTTTTTTCTTATTAGCATAATAATAACAGTATCTAACTTTCGTAGAAAGTTCAGAAATTATGGAAGAATAGAGAAAAAATTGAAACTACATAGTTATACTTCTTTAGAAATTACTATAACGCCATATCTTTATATGCAGATACATGGGTAGATGGAGAGCTCAACAATAGAGATAAGTAATTAGATAGCCACAGACAAAAAATGAGCAATCAGATCTTACTAGAGTTGAATTCCTGATTTTTTCATTTCACAGTATAACATGTTCATTTTCTTTATTGATTTGTAAATACTTTTACATATGAAAAGCACAAGACATTACATATATTTTTCAAGTTGAGTATTCTAAATATTTAGCAATATTCTAAATATTTACAAACATTTCAGTTCATTTCATAGTTTCATTTTTAAATTATACCCTGTTCAACATTTAATTCATGTATTATAGAGATGTAAACTGAAATTTGTTTATGATTCAATTAAATTTATTCTACCCTATATGCAAACAGGCAATATTAAATTATGCTATGTTTATATATATGGAACTGTTTTAATGTTATTTATTCTGTTTCATAGAATTGTTTATAATTTATTTATCTTCATTGAAATACTACTGCTGATCAGACAGAATGAGTTACTGTGAGTTTATTTAAAGATATATCTAAACTTGGAGTGTAAGTGTGTATAAGTGTGTGTGTGTAAATATATGTATAAACATATAAATATACATATATAAACATATATATGCTCATACATATATGTGTGTTTGTTTGTTTATTTATTTATTTATTTATAGGAATTCTTCTCTCCTACATTGCAATATTAGAGCCCACTGGTTATGGCTTAGCCTGAAGTTTTCTCTAAAGAAGCGTAGTAAGGAGGACAGAACAAAGAAAAATGAAAACATCATGCAAACTCATCAGAAAGTATAACTTCCAATCAATCTGGTTTTTATAGTAAGTAAATATTCTCCCTCATTCTTTTTTGGATCAAAATTATGTTTTATATATTTTATAACAGTCAACTCTTCATCAAATTTAAAGACACTTAAAAGCAAGATCTGTGTTTTATAACTTTTTACATCCTCAAGGGTCTGGACCAGTACTCTGCACATAACAGATTTTCAAGACAAATTCATATCGATTGCCATGATTATGCACATGGTTATTTTTCTGTCTCACTAATTTATCTATCGGCAGAAAAGGAAAGAAGGAAGGCTGCATTTTCGCCTATCCACACTGCTCGTGCTTTACAAATTTCAGTCACCATTCGTCTAAACCCCTGCCTTTCCGCACAGTGTAACTCAAGAAACACAGACACTGAGCACCTGTGTACACTGTGCTGCATGACCTTTATACATAGGCACAGCATTTTCTAGATTTCTTTCAAGAACTTAGAATAGAAAACTGCAATAACCCTGGTGTTGTAGGAGGAGAATAAAGCCTATGTTATAGGTTTGGCTATTTGTTTTAAAGGAAATGTGCTATATTATTAAAACACTTGGTCTGAGCTATAGATGAAAGTGTAACAGAGAGGTACTTTTATATATTGTATTCCTAAATAGTATAAGGCAAGTGATACAATGATATTGAAAAAGCATACAAAGACTTAAAATCAAAAGTGCATTAAAAAAAAAAAGACAATGATTTAGATACTATAAAGAACCGATCCTGTTTTCAGCATGTTTTTAGTATAGAGCAATAATTTTCATGCGTTGTGCCACAAGAATTTTTAAAATATGCAATCACTTACTTACTTAGTCAGGGGTGTTGACCTCTATTCCCTTACAATGTCCAAAAAATAAAAATAAAAGTGACAGCACCCCTTACACCAACAGTGTCTGGTGTGAATGAATAAAAATTATATGTATTTTTTTCCAGATTAACAAAAAATATATTTTTAATATGCCATAGAATTTTAGTAATTAGTTTATGTGTGCCATTGTAGAGGAAATCAAGACTGATACCAAAGATGAAATGCTAATTGCCCTGACTTATAATGTAAATGCTTCTCTCTCACCTCTGTAAACTCTTTTCACGCCAAATCTATACTACGCCTCCCAATACCCTCCCCCACTTAGCTCAGCATAAAAGGAATGCGGGGCTATTGTTCTGGGCTCAGAATTTGGAGTTTGTCTCCTCTGGGTCCGTACATGTAAATAAAGATCGTGCTCCTAACCCCTCAGTGTTTGGTCGTTTCATTTTTCCGTAACATTTGGTTCCCTGACCGGGAAATGACCTTACATAAATTCGGGCCGACTTGCCGCGGACTGAGCAGGGCGGGCTCGTTGCCCGGTGGCCCGGCTGGGGACCGGGGAAGTGCGCTCCCTGAGATTTCTCAGGCCCCGACCGGTCGGGACACCGGACTCCGGCCCACGACTCCGGCCGGGAAGTGGGGGCTTCGGAACACGATCTATCAGAAGGCGCCACATCGGTAAGTGCCCCGGGGACCAGACCCGAGATCGGGAGGGATTTGGGTCCCTCATCTGTTACAGTAGGATCGAGACTACAAAAGTCCGACCGCCGGACCCTCGCTCGGAGAGGGAACTGAATAGCCCCTGAATGTTTGAAAGTAAACTTAAGTGCGTCTGTGTTTGTTTTTCTATGGGTGATAGTTTTGGGGAGGGAACTGAATAGCCTCTGAATGTTTGAGAGTGAACCCAAGTGTGTCTGTGTTTGTGGCTTACTCGGGCGCTAGCCTACGCAGCGAGAGTGGGTCCCAACCTGTTCCTGTGTCAGCTCGTACGGCATAACGGTTGACAGTTAACCCCGAATTCTGTAGGGGCAACCTTAGCCAAGACCGACTTCATCCCGCTAGGGAGCAGGCCAGGCAGACGAGTGAATGCCCCCACCCTTTGTGTGTCTGCGCCGTGCGGGAGGGAAGCCATGGGGGGCAGATCTTCTACAATTTTAGATTGTATGCTACAGAATTTCAGCAAATTTAAAGGGCAGGACCCA
>PVJD01009614.1:0-60999 GCA_004026545.1 Mormoops blainvillei
AGAGAATAGGGCCACCATCAGTTCTCACCAGGGGTGCTGGTGGCTTTATGATGGGACAATTCTTCCTTAAGTCAGACTATCTCACGCACACTGAGGGTTTGTTAGTATTTCTGTCCTGTACTCACTAAATGCCCGCTTCCCCAGTCATTTCAATGATCGAAAACCTCCTCCACACACTTCCAAACGTCCTCTAGGGAGCGAGCCACCCCCAGCTGGAAACCTAAACCTCAGGGGAGGAAGAACTAATTTATTTTTTAATGTCTCTGTTTATTATCCATGTACAGATAATGACTTCTAGATTATTCACAAAATGCAGTCAAAGTTTCCTATAGTTTAATTTTTTCCTAAAGTAATTCAGGCCCACATTTTGTTTTTATTTCACCACAAACTTAATATAAGGTCTAAAATCCAAACATCTTTTAAATTCTCCATCTGGGCAGAAGAAGGGGTTCCCTGGTGGCAAACACGGTTGGCACACATGCAGAACAGCAGTGTGACTCAGTCACACACCTTCACCCAAGGAAAGGGCACACTGAAAACTTTGGAGAAACTGAGTTTTAAACATACAATGTCAAACCTCAATTAGTACTTTCAGACTGCCAGGACTGTTCACTAAAACAAAATCACCCCATGACTTCTCTAGTCTCAAACGCGAGTCTTAAAGATGAACCCTGAAAAGAAAGGGCAGAATTATGTAATAAATGAAAATATTAACCAGTTAGATTTGCCAAGGCTGCGCGTCCGTTAGTAATGACAAAACACCACACAAAGGTTTGCTTCCCAAATGTGTGAATGAAATCTCCAGTCACCTCACACAGTCCTTGTCACCTGTCAATCACATGTTATGAAAGGTACTATGTATTAATAAAACAGAGTCAGCTTTCACCTAGAAATCTTTTTTTTAAAACTAGCCATTCTAAGAAACACAAATCTCACTGGCATCCTTACCAATAAAGGAAAGAAAATAATAAAAAAGTCAAAAACTTACCTATGACTTGAAGAAACAGGAGCAGATAAATCAGCACAGTGGCCAAGTCCGAAGTTAACTAACTTCGTATTTCTTCTATGGGCCCTCATCCGGAATCTCAATATATACTGAAACACTGAAGTCAGAAGTGTTTCTCTTCCAAAGCATTCTAGTTTTGAAGACTTAGTTGCAGAATAAAATTTAATAAAGGTTAAGCTTTTAAAATTAAAAGAGACTCAAATATATCTTAGAGAGAAATTTCTACATACTCTAAGCCTAATTTAAAATGTTAAATTTTAAGGGTTTTTTTTTCCAAGAAATTGGCAGAGCAAACAGAGATATAGCTATATTGTTAAAATTCTTCTTCCCATCATTTTAAAATTAAAAAATATGAATAAAAAAATGAAATAGCTTTTCAGTTTATTTTTTTAAATCATGAATTGAGGAAAAAAATATTGGAGTTGCATATAAACATTTAAAATCTTACAATTAAAATTTTCAAATGGTGAAAATAGTCATTTCTACTTGTTTAGCAGTTAGTTATCAACTCCCAAATTATCTTTTATTTCAATTGAGTGAGATTTTTAAAATAGCGATATCCCTACACCAGAAGGTGGTTTTTCCTGCTTTCAAAATACTTTTTAAATTCTATGTTTCTGACAACCTTTTAGAATACACGGAAATTGACTAAAAAACACTTCATTGAATAAAATATACTAAATGCTGTAATAAGCCAGACCATCCTTTTGTAGGGAGAAAAACTTGTGACGAAAAAAAAAATCTTGTCACTATGTTGCGAGCGAGTAAATTCTTTCTTCCCATTCTTTTTCTTTTTCTCTCTCTGTCCCTCCCCTCCTTCCTCCCTCCCTCCCTTCCCTTGTTCCTTCCCTTTTTTCTTCCTTCCTTCCCTCCTTTTTTTTCTTCTTTTGTCCTTCCTTCCTGCCTTTCAAAATCCACTTTTGCTAAAGTATGTTTCTCAAAACCGGAATTGAAGAGCTAAGGTGGACAGGGAGGAGAGGCATAGTACGCACAGAAAATACAGAGAGAAAACTGCTGCAGACAGACAATTGATGGAGTCCACAGCCGTACGCCAGGGCGGTCAGTCTGCCTGAAATAATGGAAGTGGAGCCGGAGCCGGGTTTGTACTGTGGTGTGGGGATGGGGAGAAATTCACCATCTGCAACCACTGGCCTTCCCCTGCTACATGCTCCTTCCCGAGGCCGTCCCATAGGAAGGGCCTCTGTCCATTCCTTCACTCTAGGGGTGGGGGTGGGGTGGCTGGGGTGGGGGGGGCATGGCTTCCAGGCAAGTGGAGCAAGCAGGGAAGCTTGAGTTCTCTGCGATCATTTAAAAGACTATTTTAAGACTGTGCTTGTGTGTGGATAGGGCCTGTATAACTCACACACCAATTTTTAAGATGAAATTTATTTTTTTATGTTTCCATTCTTAGTGATCACCAAAAGAGCTGGAGGGCATTCTTTAAGAAATTTGAGATTATTAGAAATTTCACTTTTCTGTATACTGACCCATTTGGTCACGACTGAACTGTCAACGTTGTTTGGAGTCACTCTGAAACGGGTATTATCGTATTATGAAGAGACTTAATTAACTGGGTAATATGTCTGAACCTCCACCAGGAGACACAAACACAAAACAAATTAGTTTTACCTGTTATCTGAAAAGCATCCCTTCAAATAGAGCAATTTGCTATGTACTTAAACCTCTACCCATGGACCAGGAGGTAAAATAACCAGTTTTATTTTTCAAATCATTTTGGCTGAAGCGTTGCCATCTCACCTTGGCTCCTAAGGAAGACGGTTATTGATATACGAACCGTTGCAGTGTGCTAGTCAGTGCGTGTTTGGGTTTTCGCTTTTGTTTTTGTAACTGGGATTGGATTGAAGCATGAAACCATTAACAAGGGGGCACAGCGACCACTGTGGGCAATTAGCAGTGGGAGGGGGAGGCTATTTAAAGCAGGTGGCTCCCCAACACTGGCCGTGGCAAGTCTGGCACTTCTCACAGTGACCAATCCAATAAGTGACCACATGCTGGACATTTATGGCCAAACAGACCCAGTGTTTTATTTGAAAAGGATGGATCAAAACTTCAGGAAAGCTGGCTGCTCGGAATTTGCCGTCCTGAGATTCTTTGGCTTTTAAAAAAGTCTAAAAATTTCAGTATATCCGAACAACATTGACTCCTCTTAAGGTCATTTGATTTCCTCAAAGTTCACATTCAAATCAAAGGAGAGCTTCCCTCCAGACTTGCCTTGGGGGCTCTTTTAACTCACCTCTCACCACCTACATCCCTCCAACCTGCCTTGCAGTTCTCCTCCTCCTGGACTTCTTTGTTGTTTCACTCTACACATTGCCTAGGTGCTCAGACCTTGTGTTTTAGCCCCGGAATATATAGTGTCCTTATTTTAACAACCTACAAAGATCTAAACTTCCAAGAAATCTTTTCTTAACTTCCTCCTTTCTCATAGAAGCTGGCCTCTTTTGGGGGGCTTTGGATATGCAAGCCACCTCGCCCTAACCAAACCTGCTGAAGCGCTCAGTGGAGGGTCAATGGGTCCGTGTGTCTCCCTTCCGGGTAACATCCCAATGTTTTAACAAAGGTCGCCTGGAGCCATAAAACAGACACTCATATACAGATGGGACACCCCTCTCCCAACGTCGTAACACAAATATATGCCACTGGTCTCAACAAGAACCGGCAGAGACAGGAATACAGATGGTTCTATTACCCATCCCCATCCCTGGAAACGTGCTTGAAACACCTGCATTTTCTGATGTATGGCTGGGAAGTTCTGGGGTAAGGGCTCAGCAAAAGCGTTCCCCGCAATAAAAGGCAGATTATTCATTTTCCTTTCCTAACATGAACCAGAGTCAAGTCGTCGGAAGCTGATGTCGAATCTGAGGCACATAATGCTTTCTGTATCCTGCTGTTATTTTTCTCCCCAGCATGTGCTCAATGAAGATAGTCCGGTGAATAATTATCTGGCTGCATGAAACCATTAGGCCAGGTTCCAGGGAGATACCACAGCTGCGCAAGGGAGCGGATAGAAGAGAAAGAACAGAGCCCGGGGCTTTTCCCATCACCCACCTCGGCCGCGAATATAGTGCAGTGCAGAGAGGATAGGACCCCAAGTGGGGTGGTCCCGATTCCCAGGGTGGGCCACGGGATACCCGAGGTATGGGAGCCAGCAAATGAAGTTGCCTAAGCAAAGAACCACTATAACTGTTCTAGCTCAACCATCTCCTAAAACCGGAAGACTGGGATGGGTCTGTCTCTCAGTCTGTCCCCGTGGGGGGCGGGGGGCAGATACGACCAAGGTAGTCCAGTTGCGTTTGAGCCTCTAGAGGTGCGGTGCAGGATGAACTTGATGATTCAGAGGTGCGTACACTCTGAGGGACTCTTTTGCTGTGTTTGTTGCGCACAAAAACGCGGGTGCCCACTATACACGGCAAAATAGGGTACTTTCTCTGGAAGTGACCGTAGGTTAAACCAAATCCACTCCTCCGACCACAAGCAGTTCCTTTCTAGAAAGGGCCAGAAGCTGACAGATGTGCTAGGGTCTGTGTTGCCTGCTCTGATCAAACAGCAGCCTTTTGTTTGTTTAATTCACGGCCTTCTTTTCATTAGGCTTTGCTGCCACAACCAAATGGAGATGTCTCAGCCGGCCTCTCGCCTCTGTTTGCCTGTGTTCTAGAGACTAGTTTTTTGCTTTCTCTCTGTAATTTTTTAAGAGCTTTTTAAAAGATAGGACTTCAGGCTACATTAGAACCAGAGGAAAATATTAGCAAATAAAATTCCATTGAGAAGAGTAAGTGAACTGCCTCAAGGTTTCGGGTCCCGAAGATCAGATATAACCCAGCAGCATTTCTGTCTGGGAGGCAGAGTCAGGAGACTCTTGAAAGGCCTTGGTGTTTGCTTCACCATTAGGCCGAAGACAAAGCCGACTTGCTGGGAGCCTATTTTTAAAATAAACCGAAGGCTTACTGTCCAACTCAAAATACAGGGGCAGTAAGGTTACGTCTATTTAACATCAATTCATAGAGGATAAAAGTGACATATTCGTTCCTTCTCCCAGATGATTAGCTTATGTGATATAAATATTTTTGGTGCCTGAACATGCCCTGCCTTAAGATAAATTTGTACCGAAACCTGCAAAAAAGAAAACGGGAGAAAGAACACAGTAAGATAAGGGGTAGGTGTTTAGAGAGAAGAGTGAACCAAGGATGAAGAAAGCTGAGGAAGATGTGCTGGTCTTTGGGGGCTAATGAAGAGAAACAGCACAGAGGTACTCGCCATTGCCGGGTCAGGGTTGCCGCCCGCTGCGCTGCTCTCGCTCCTAGCGTGTCCACCCTGGTCTTGGCTGAAGTTAAGGAAGATCTAATTCGAACAAATATTTATCCTTAAGGTATAATGTCAACAATCCCTTAATTTGGAAAATTTTGAGGAAACCATCTGCGGGCAGAAAACAATGGCTCAAGGAATTTCCATAACAAACCATTTTGATATCAACAAAAAAATCATTAAGGCAAAGAGGGAAGTTTCATCCTTTTTCTCCTGCTTCCATGAAGACAAATGGAGTGTTTCCCTATTATCCAGAGCAAATCCATATGGGCCCACTGAACCGCTTGAGAAGAAAATGACCTTATGACATATAGCAGATAGTAGCACATTTTCTTTTTTTTTTTTTTGCGAAAAATAGCTTTACTTGCATTTTTTGCATTCATTCAGCATAAGAATACTATTTTCTGAGAGTATTCCAGCAGAACTCTTTCATTTCGACATGGGCACTGCGTGGGAAACTGCCCTCTGGTTCAACCTTTGGTCACTGTCTATGGGAACTTAGAAAAGGCTGTTGAACCCCTGGCATCAGCTTTCACATCCGTAAAATGTGGAGATTAACTGAGATGTATTCTAAGATCCCTTCTAGTGGTAATACTCTTGAGATCTACACATCTTGCTAACAGCTCAGGGACAAAGACTCATAGAAACCATGTCTCTAGCAGGTTTTATTGATTATGAGGAATAAAATATCTAGGATAATACTGTGGTTTGAATAATGAAGAAGTTTCTGTACTTGGGAACAACCATGTTTTCTGAGCTCAGTTCAGTTAGGAATTATAGAGGAAATAGAAATAAAATTGAAACTGTATGTCTTAACGTGCATATATCAATAGTGATGAACCTTGCTCCATGGCCAAAGAAGTGTGTGTCAAACTATCACTATATAATTTTCAAAAGTTGTGAAGTCGAGAGATTAAAGCGTTATTCCTCAAAACAGCACAATGATCATGAAGAAGAGAAATAAAATGTAATAAAACTGTCACGGTGCCGGAGCTGAGCACCTCAGTGGACAGAGTGATACTGGAGTAAATTGTCTTTACAGGCAACCAGGTGGGTGAGGGGCAGAACGTGCTGGCCTGGTCAACCTTTGCCGGCAACAAGCCATGTGATGCAAGGCCAGCCCCTGAGCCTCTCTGTGTCTCAGTTTCCTTGTCTGTTTGAGAAGTAGAGACTGGAGGGGCTGCATTCCTAACCACTGACAGTTACAGAGTCTTATGACTCTGTAAGAGGAGATTTAAATACAACCAATTACAAATTAAAAATGTAAACAAATTGTACAGATGCATATTTTAAATCCTTAAGAGAATAAGTTCCTCAAAGACACTCATTTACATGTAAATTATTTATAAGTTCATTAAAACCCACAGAGCCTCCTAACTTTGGAGATGAAAGAGGCCTTGGCAATCGGTCAGAAACCAGAGCATCACCGTGTTTTGTGAACATCCCCCTTTCCCCGTGAGTTCTCCGAAGGCACAGACGGGCTTCTGCTTTCTCATATCATGGTACTTAGACCAGTACCGATACAGAGTAGGTACTAAGCAAAGGTTAATTAAGTACATTTTGCAGTTAAAAAACCCGAAGCCCTGAAAAGACCCGCTGAGCCCCCCAAAGCTGCACACATAGCTAGAATGGAGTGTCTGCCACCTCATGAGACTCAGCCCAGGGAGGGACGGCTCTTTTTTAAGGCCAAATTGAGATCATTAAAAAATCATCATCGGTGGCATCTTTTTCATGAAAACAGTCTTTCTAAGGACCTTAAAACAGGGCGAATTAAACTGAGCATTCAGTGAATACTCGATAACTCTTCATGGATTGATTTAAACCTGAATCAAATTATCTTCTTAGGAGTGGTGAAATTATATGTCTGTGGCAGCTGCATTGATAAATCGGGCCCATAAATAGGGTATAGTAACTACTAAACGAAAGTGCGCATGAAGGGGAATGAGAACTGTGCCTCCAACAGTAGGGAAAGTTATTCCAGAGACGGTAAAGTTACGTCTTCAAAGATCAATTTTGCAGACAAAGAAATGGTAAAGGACTTTGCAAGAAGAGAGAATGACATTTATAAAGACATGAAAAAGTAGGACAAAAATGGCAAAACTTCCACTGCGGGTGTAGGAAAGGGAAGGGTAGGAGGCTAACAAGAGATAAATGATTGTTACGGTAGCGATAGGGTTGGGGCCCAGAGTGTAGAACTGTTATGCCATAAACTTGCAGTCACCTGGCCTTCAGCAAGTGCTCCCCACGGGGCCCACTGATTGGGTAGCAAGCCCACCACCATCTAAAAGTGAGTAGGCCAGAGGTATATACCTAGCCCAAAGTCACCCCATCTTTTGACTTGGTTGTGACTAGGCAGACTTCCTATCTCAGACATTTGCTTTAAGGGGTGTGGTTGGTGACTATCTGACCAGATAGTATTATGCACGGGACCAAATGGTCACGCAAACATGAGGTCAACCTTGACCTCCTGACAAGCCAAAGCCACAAGCAAGATAATGCTGCAGAGCAGCAGAAATGGTGCAGGCCTTGCCTAGTCTGCGGGCAGGAAAACAAAGCTGCCCTGCTGAGAGAGGCAGACATGAAGCGCCATGAAGTCAGAGCGAGAGGGAGAGAGATGAAGAGCCACAAGGAGAGCGTGAGGGGTCGTTTCTGAGAGGAGCGGGGGAGATTAACGATTAGGCCAAATGTAGTAGAGATGTCAGCCAGATGACAGCTTAGCCAAGCTGTATCCATTGGATCTGACAATTATAACGGACCTCAGAAAGAATGCAGTCTCAAGGCACGTGGGGCCAGTGTCTTGACACTATTGTCTGGAGTCCTGAGTGCGCACGGAGGGCCTGGGACATAGGCAAATGAAATTTGCTGGGTAGTGACGAACTCAGCAATCAAGTGGTGAGGCCGAGGGAGATGGCTGCAAGACCGAGGGGATTTAAAAGGTGTTCCAATGGGCCATCCCTCTCTGCGCAGATTACAGCCAGATGCTGCTGCTCATCCTCCACTCCATTTCCCCTCATTTGTGGAGGAATTGACCTCTGCGTTCTTCTGAGATCTGCCGCCTTCTCTTTTATTAATGATCACAGCTCACACTGGTAATGTACCATCAACCTCATGTATGTACAACTCAACAAGTCCCACTCAGTCTAACTACTCTTCATACAGGGTGTGGCAAAAGTAGGCTTACGGTTGTGAGTACACGAAACAGAGTTTATTCCTATATGCGTATTTGTTAATTATTGAGTTATTTTCCACACGAACAACTATAAGCCGACTTTTTCCCCACCCTGTATGACGCAGGGTCTCAGACAATGTCCCTTTCAAAGGGACATGTAGCCTCCAGCGGCGGAGAGAGGGAGTGAGTGAGGGGGACTTGATTTGCATGGTGACTTTTCTGCCGTTGGGGTCCTCAGAGTGTGCTGCCGGCCGCAGCGCTAGCATAACAAATGCCGAACGCAGGACAAGACTCATTTCCTTGTTGCTGGCACAGCAGGTGATGCCTTACCCATGGCAGCCCTTGGTTTCTCCTCTACCTGGTGCTGTTACTTCCCAACAAAGAGCAGGAAGAGTGGGTGTGACCAGTGGTCTCTAGGAACATCCGTTATCGGTGAGAGGAGGCCAGCAAACATATGTGCCCAAAGGGCTTCACAGTTAAAAATTAAAAAGCATCTTCAAGGTCCAAGTTAGAAAAGTGGGGAATGGTTGCATAAAATATGGTCTATTCATAGACTATGGCAAAACCACTAAAAATTACACTCACATTTTAGGGTCAGAAGTTGGGATGTTGTTACTGTTAGGGTGTTGGAGGGTGGCTGGCAGGAGGCATTTGGGGTCTTCTGAGAGCTGATAATATTCTATTTCGTCATCTGGGTGCTGTTTTTGCAAGTGTGTTTACTTTGAGAAAAGGTATTGAGTTGAACTCTTCGGATATATGCTTTTCTCTGTGTATGTTATACTTTAATAAAAAATTAACTAAAAAAAAAGAAAGAAAAAGAAGGACTGCAAGCTATTTGAGCCTGCTGTTTGTTACAATATCGCATTTCCATTAGTTCCCCTCAGAGAATCTTGGACCTAAAATATTTCTGGAAAACAGCTCTTGTTTTTAAAACAGCAGAAATCTCTACTTATTTTTTACCCAGTTCTGAGGGAGAAATGAGAAAAGAAAGAAAACAAGCAATGAGTGATGACCAAAAGAAGGAAAAAAAGAAGACTTTCCAACAATGAAAGAATGTCCTTGGAGAAAGCTTAGGAATGTCCTTGAGTTTTCTTTGTTCATTACTGGCTGAGATAGAAAGGGAGTTAAAACAGCAGAGCCGCCTTCTCTGGTTAGTGTGTTAGCCAAATGCAGGACTGCCCTTCGCTTACCACCAGGGTGCGCCAGCACACACACTATTCCGAACTTATAACAAGATCAGTGTTTTTAACCGTTAATAATTGAACTCAAGTCACTTCTAAAAGAATACTGGGGGCGGGGGGTAGTAGTTGGACCTCTAAGACACAGTTTATCATAACACAATTCTGCTACAGCATGATTTTAAATGCAAATCAACTTATATTCAATTGGTAATTAGGCAGTGGTGTCAGCAACACACGGAAAACAATTTGGACCAAACATGTTTTTTCCCCAGTGTATTCATTGTTTGAAATGATCAAAAGTAAGCTTTTTCACAGGTAAGTTTTTTTAACAAGCTGAAAATTTTCAAATGCTGTTTCTTAGAGCAAGAAGCGGCTGGTTCAGGAGCCCGAAGGCCTGCTCTGCTGTCATTATGCTAAACTACCTGAGCGCCTGTACTTGCAGGTTAAGAACCTGGGCTGGCAGGTCCTTGTGTCAAAACAAGACAATAACGGCAAAAAAGAACAGACTTCTGAACTATATTTTTATTTTGAATGTACTCTTCTTTATTAAAGTGACTGATGCTAAAGACCTGTATCTCCCAGGGAGAAGCCTGAGTTCCAGGGTTTAGGACACCAAGAAGAGGACAGACTCATGTCCTCTGGGCAAAGGCCAGTGGAGAGTTAGTTCTGCTGGTGTCATCTTCAGCGTTCTTATTGTTTTCCTTAGTGCCCTGGTTAAAATGTGCCGTAGGTTTTGGGGGATCTGCTCCTAGAGCTATTTTTCTTCATGTGTGCTGGCGTATTTAGTGTATGATTTTGCAAAATCTTAAGAATGTGTATAGTGGTGTAGCAGAAATGTCATATGTAAAGAAGGCACTTTTCCCGTGCCTAGCTAAGATTTCTCTTAAACAGTAATTGTGTAAGACTTACAAAAATGCCTGACATTTCTCTAAACATTTTACATGCATTATTCCATTTATTTTTCATAACTTAATGAGGCTGGTTCTATTACAATCCTGTTTTTACAAATGAGAAAGCCAAGATCAAGAGAGAACAAATGGAGAGCAGAAGAATGAGTGTTTTAAGCACATACGCATCTGGGTGGTGTGGGTGGGGGACGACCTATTCTTTTTTTTTTTAAATAAATTTCTTTTTTTATTTTTTAAAAATTAATTTGAGAGAGAAACATCAGTTTGTTTTTCCACTTTTTGATGCATCATTGGTTGCTTCTTGCACGCGCCCTGACCAGGGATCGAACACACAGCCTCGGTGTATTGGCATGAAGCTCCAACCAGCTGAGCTACGCAGCCAGGGCTGAAGTCCTATTCTTTAAGCTGTACCAATGGGTGGGCTACCTTAAAAAATGAGTTTGCTGGGAAACAAAATTCTGCTAGAATGAGGCTATCGTGTAGAAGGTAGCGTATAACCTTACTTGATGAAAACTGATTTTCAAGTTTTGCCACGTATGTTTAAATTCATGACCAATTTTCCTTTTTAATTCAATGAGGTGCTTATTACAGTTTTCAAGCTTTTAATCAAGTTGTCAGTAGATACTTTATTTATATGAACAAATGCTGTGTGTGATGGATTACAGTCCTTGCACTGGTTCATGTCACTAAAACTCATCCTGGTCACTTGAAATTGATTAACTACACCCCCCCCTTCCTTCTTGCCTTCCTTCTCTCCTCCTTCCCTTCTTCCCTTCCTTCCTTCCTTCCTTTTCCAGATTGGAGTAGCTACTGAGATAAATTCTGCGCCAAACCAAGCCAGGTGTGCTATATAGGCACTTTTTGCATAAATCTTTTGTACACAAGCTTCTAAAAGGCTCAGTTGCATACTTCTTTACATATGACATTTCTGCCGATAGAGAAGTGCTTTCAGAAACTGATTTAATGGGAGTAAATGAAATTTGAGTGGTAAACAGGCATTGTGTGAACTGCCTAAGGCACGGGCTTCAGGCATTAGCAGACTGTAAGAGTTGATATTATCCTTAGCTGCCATTCTGTACATCTGGAGATTAGTAAAACCTATTCTTGTTTTCATAATGTGTTCGTAATGCAACAAGTACTACAGGAGCTTGCTGCATTACTCGCTAATTGCATTCTGGGGTTCTGAAAGGAGAAAATGTCATCATTGAATTAACTTTTTTTTTTAAATTTCACAACAAGGGAGCAATGTATAAAAATGAAGAAAATAATACTGTAAATTTATAAGGGTGGAAAATGTGACATTACCTTCTATAATTCTCTCTTTCATTTTATTATAAGAAACACGCTTTTCTGATTTTGTTTTTCATATTTTCACTTTGATGCCAAGTATCTGAGGCTTAGTGATAGCTTTTCTTTTGGGAAAAAATTCGGATTTTAAAGCATTCAAATAGATGCAGATCAGTGATTAATAGAGTGGGGGGCTGAAGACTATGCTGATCAGAATTACCTGAAGTGCTTGTTAAAAAATATGAATTCTCAGGCCCCAAGTCTATTTTCTGAATTAGAATATTTGGATTAGAATGTTAGAATATTTGGAACACTCTAAGCCTCTACATTTTTAACAAGGTCTCTATATCTGTTAAATACACCAAGGCTTAGAGTGTGTAAAATTTAGGTCAGATCTCTGATCTAGAAAGTTCAGAGAATTTACAACAGGTGTGGTTGTTGTAGTCAGGCACACTAGCCATTGATTGATTGATTACTGAAGATTTCAGAGTTTTATCTACCAGATTGAATAGGGTTTGTTTCTTCTATCAAACTGACTCAAAAGTGTCAAATAATCGACTTGGTCAGTCAAAAACTGAGCACGAAGTCAATGAAACAAAATCCAACTTTATAAGCAATCTCAAAAGTCTTATTTGACTGAAAGATGACATTTAAAACTCCCCAATAAACAAAGTTTGTCAAAAAAGTCAAACTGATTTACGAAGGCAGAAACGGTTTTAAAACAACCACCACCATCAAGGTTGTAGATGTGTTTCAGGGTAGCCTGAAGATCTTCAGTTGCAAATATGGATGCACGCAGGCCACTCATGACCCCTATGTTGCTAAACCTAAGAAACTCTTTTCAGTACTTAGTTGCTTGACTTCTCAGCGGCCATTTGACTTTGTGGAATATTCCTTTCTTGTTGAAATAGTCTCTTTCCTTGGCTTCTGTGATTCCACACTGTGTAAGTGGAGGTCATTCTGCTGTAACAGATAACCCCTCAAATTTTGGTAGCTTAACACAAAATTTATTTCTCATGTAATGTCCAATAATGTTTTCACCCAAGGGATGAGGAAGGTTTCTGGCTTCCTCTAGGGACTGACACTGAGCCAGCACATGGAAAAGAGAGATCGTTACAGGAGGTTTTTATATGTCTGCTCTGAAAGTGGCCTTCATCACTTTTGCTCCCATTGCATTAGTTACTGCACTTCCTGGGAAGCCAGGAAAGGTCTAGAAAAAAAGGAGCAGACTGGCACTCAGCTAATGATGTCGACTCAATAATAACTCTCCTCGTTTTCTTGCTACCTCTTAGGATGCTCTTTCTCCAATGCATTTGTGACTCTTTGTTCTCTACCTAATCCTAGAATGCTGATTTTCTTCATGACTCTGTTCTAAACCTGCTCCTCTTTTTGGTTTCTAAACTTTCCCTGGTCAATTTCATTCTTTCACATGGTTTTAAGGTACATCTCTAGTCCAGGGGGGTCCTCAAAGCAAGGTCCATTTGCTCCCAAAAGGCTAACCCTCAATGTCTCAAAGGTATTTAAACCTCAAATGTGCAAAAACAGACTTGTCGGCTCCATCCTGAATCCTTTCTCCTGCCAGCCTTCCCTGACACAGCAAAAGGCATGAATCCCCACAAAATCACCTCATCAGAAACCTGGGGGCACTCCCTGGTTTCTCACTCCTTCCCCTCATCATTCAATCAGTCATTAACCACTCATGATTCCAATTACCAGCCATCTCTTCACCATCATCGTGTCTCTCCAGCTCTAATATCCTACCCTAACAGAGTCCATCATCATCTCTTTCCTCCTTCTTGATTTCTACCCACAGTGTTGCTCTCCATGGTTTTTCTACACTGTCACCAAAGTAATTGTTATAAAATTAAATTATGACCTTTTTTTCTCCTTGAGTTCTTTCAATGGCTTCTCTATGTCCTTTGGACAATAAAGCCCAAATAACATGGTTTACAGGGTCCTTCCTGATTTTAGTTCCTTTCTCCCCCTTGACTTCCAACTCCTTCCCTGCACTATTGCCCTTGAACAAACAATGTTCTTCCGGTCATTTTCTAAGGCACACCATGCCCCTTTTTTTCCTCTGGACCTTTTCACATACTGTCCCCTTAGAACACTTTCCCCTGGAGACTTCTAGTCAAGATGGAGGCGTAGGTAGAGACGCTTTGTCCCCTCGCACAACCACAGAGAGAATTAGAACTAAATCTTTAAACAAGTAACAGCCAGAACTGTCAGGAAATTGAATGGTGTGGAAGCCTGACAACCAAGGATTTAAAGCAGCCACATTCATCACTCATCCAAGCAGGTAGGAGGGGCAGAGACACAGTGACAGGCAGAGAGGCAAGGAGACGAGGAGATGTGGCATGGAGAGCGGGCTGGTGGAATGGGTGGTCCCACATTTGTGTGTGGTGGATTAAAATTGGGAGGGATATCTTGGGAGATACCTGGGTGGGGCAATCGCAGCGCTACCCAGACCACACAGCCTGGGGTTCCAGTGCCAGGAAGATAAATCCCCGTAAGTTCTAGCTACAAAAACCAGTGGGGGTTGGGGTGGTGGGAGAAACTGCCAGATTTTCAGGAGATTCTCCTTACAGGGCTTGCATGGTCTTAGAACATATGCAGACCCACTCACTCTGGGTTTCAGCACCAAGGCAACAGCTGGAAGGGCACCAGTTGCATACGGGGAATGAGTGAAGTGACTAGAAATAGGGCAAGTGCTGGGCAAACCTCCAGAAGCCAGGAAGTGGCACCAGCCCCTCTCCAAGCTCTCCCTCCGCAGAGGGCCACAAAGCAGTGAAGAGGGTTACCCCAGCCTGGCGATTACCTAAGGCTCCACCCCACACAATTTGCAGGTGCTTTTTATAGGGAGTCAAAGAAGTTCTACCTAATACACAGAAACAAACACAGGGAAGCTGCCAAATTGAGGAGACAAAGAAATATGGCCCAAATGAAAGGACAGAATAAAACCCTAGAAAAAGAACAAAAAAAAACCCTCAAAAGAAACAGAGATAACCAATTTATCAGATGCGGAGTTCAAAACATTGGTGATCAGGATGCTCAAAGAACTCACTGAGAATGGCAACTAAATAAAAAAGAACCAGGAAGAAATGAAGGTTACATTAAGTGAAATAAAGAAAAACTTACAGGGAATCAATAGTGAAGGGAGGAAAATGGCATTCAAATCAATGATTTGAAACAGAAGGAAGAAATAAGCATTCAACCAAAACGGCGAGAAGAAACAAGAATTCAAACAAACAAGGATAGTATAAGAAGCCTCTGGGACATCTCCAAACACACCAACATCCGAATCATAGGGGTGCCAGAAGGAGAAGAGGAAGAGCAAGACATTGAAAACTTATCTGAAAGAATAGTGAAAGAAAACTTCTCTAATTTGGTGAAGGAAATAGACATGCAAATCGAGAGTCCCAAACAAGTTGGACCCAAAGAGGACCATTCCAAGACATATTGTAATTAAAATGCCAAAGGTTAAAGATAGAGAATCTTAAAAGCGGCAAGAGGAAAGCAGAGACTTATCTACAAAAGAGTTCCCATAAGACTATCAGCTGATTTCTTTTTTTTTTAAAGATTTTATTTATTTTTATTTTTAGACAGAGGGGAAGGGAGGGAGAAAGAGAGGGAGAGAAACATCAATGTGTGGATGCGTCTCACGTGCCCCGTACTTGGGACCTGGCCCGCAACCCAGGCATGTGCCCTGACTGGGGAATCGAACCAGCAACACCTTTGTTCACAGGCCGACGCTCAATCCACTCAACTACACCAGCCAGGGCTTCAGCTGATTTCTTAAAAGAGACTTTGCAGGCAAGAGGGGACTGGCAAGAAGTATTCAAAATGACAAAAAGCAAGGACCTACATCCAAGATTACTCTATCTAGCAAAGTTATCATTAGGAATGGAAGGGCAGATAAAGTGCTTCCCAGACAAGGTAAAACTAAAGGAGTTCATCATTACTAAGCAATCATTACATGAAATGTTAAAGGGACTTATTTAAGAAAAAGAAGATCAAAACTACGAACATTAAAAGGGCAACAAATTCACAACTACTATAAACTGGATCTAAATGAACAAACTAAGCAAACAACCAGAACAGGAACAGAATCATAGATATGGAGACCATTTGGAGGGTTATCGATTGGGACGGTGAAGGAGGAGAATGCGGGAAAAGGTACAAGGAATAAGAAGCATAAATGGTAGGCACAAAATAGACAAGAGGATGTTAAGAATAGTATAGGAAATGGAGAAGCCAAAGAATTTACATGCATGGCACTTGGACATGAACTAAGGTGAGGACTGCAGGAGGGATGAAGGTTACCGGGCAGAGGGGCACGAAGGGAAAAAGTTGGGACAACTGTAATAGCATAATCAAGATATATTTTTTTAAAAAGAACACTTTCCCCTGACCCCTTTGAAAATCTAAATCCAACTTATTTTTTAGATCTCTGTGTAGTGTCACTTCCTCCGTTTAAAATGTCTGTTCACCCCACCATGCTGTCGTTTCCAGGAGAGCAGTAGCTGTATCCGTTGTATTTACTGCTGTATTTCTAAGTCTCTTAGTGACCCCAGGAATTTCTTGGTGAATGAATAAGGTTATTAAGTGAGACACTCAGCCAGCTACTATCATACTCCTGTATGTTCTATTGTACAAATGATTGCTTATATGTCACAGTTAATTCCTCCGTACCACAGTTTTCCAGTAGTCCAGCCTCCAATGGCATCTCGATGTACCACCTCTGATCACCTTCTCTGATGGGAAGGGCAGGACCGCTCTCCCTTCACACCCAGTTGTTCATTTCTGTTGTGATCTCCCTCCCCAAGGAACTCTGGCAAAACTGAGAATGATGTTCATAATGTCTCCCAGATGAACACAATAAAGAAATCTGAGACATCTGTGCATTGTTTGTACCTCCATTAGCCTTTCTTGAGTTGTAAATTACTTAGCAACAGCTGGGCAAGAGAGAAAGCAGAGCTCCTCTGTTCGAACGAGAAGGTGTGCGCATAATGATACAGTGCTTTCAAGTTTTATCATATACAAAGTTATGGGGTTTCTTATGGCTTAGGCTTGTTAATTGTAATACTAGTCAGGAGACGTCAATATACTGAGTACATGCATGAAATGAGTAAAGAGAATTCTAAAATTGCCAATCAACTTGGGGAAACTTAAACAGAAAACATGTGTAACCAATTTGAATGTTGGTCTGAGCCACTCTGATCCCCCTCCTGGACTGAAAGATTTATTCCCCTGCTACTTGCAGAACCCACTCCGTTTGATGAGGAGCTGAACTGTTTTTCAGAGACAACAGACCAAAACCTTGACCTCCAGCTGCACCAGAAACCGAAGTCTTGCATCCCCCATCCCAACACACACACATCACTAAAGCACGAGGACGGAACCGGAAATGGAACGTGGAACAATTTCAGAAGCAAAGGGTTCATTTTCCAGGATGATTCCATCTTGATGTCGCTTCATCATAAATGACCAAGCTCCAAGGTCCTCCAGTTAAAACTCACCCACCAGCACTTCTGCATACCTGTCCCCCCAGCCCCTTAAAAAGCCCTTGGCCTGGTCCTGTGAGAGAGGTGGATTTGAGGCACCATTAGGTCTCCCGTCTTCTTGGTTGGTGCCTTCATCATCGATGACCCTTTCCTTAGTCCAAACCCTGGTGTTTTAAGTCTTGGCCTTTTGAAGCATTGGGCACGTGGACTTTGGTTTGGTAACATCCCAGGTCTGAAGAGCTGTCTGCCTTTGACTGAAGAGAGCCAAGCACAGCCAAGGTCACAAACTTTCCCATGGCAGCATAACCCCCTGACCCGTTGACTTGGGAAAGCAATGGCCTGGGTCTATTGAAAGAACTCTTAAGCACTCCCAGCTAAATTTGGAGCTTCCAGTGGGGTTGGCTGAGACCTTGAATTGAGTACACCATGGCCCCAATTCTTCCTCCATCTGATACTGATTCCTTCTCCCCACTGTTGATTCCAGGAACACTCCCCGATAAACTTCCTACATGTTAATCTCATCTCAGATTCTGTGACAGAGCCCTCTGCGTCCGGCTGGGGAGTCCCTTTGCTTGCTCTGTTAGCCACTGAGTGCTGGGTGGTACGTACGAGATTAAATATGGTTGGTCAGTCTGGTGAGAGCTGGAAGGGGGTTAGGAGATGCAGGTGGGAACTGGAACATGAGTCAGAGGATGGACTGACTCTAGAAGCTTTAGCTTCAGTTAGAATTAGAATCTTTCTTGGAGGCCCCTCAGTTTTGCCTTGAGAAGCCTCTGACCTACCTCTGACCTATACCAGAGTTTCTAGCTGTTTCTGCAGTTTTGCTTGTATATTTGGTCTTATACTGCTAATTTACTGTTCTTTCATAAGTATCTTACTGCTCAAGATTTCTTTTAGGGTAGAATTTAGATATTATATCTCCTTATTCCTGCAGTCTTTACTTGGATGTCCTAATAGTTTATTATTAATAAATTGTTATAGGATTAAGTTCCTTAAAAAAATATACTTCTTCCTCATCATGCCTTAGTCATTTATTCTTCAACTGTGTCCTTCCATTTTTTTCCATGTATGTATAAATATATATACATATACTATATATCATACATATATTTTTTTCAAGGCTGGATAAATATAGTGAGTTCTTTGTCTGTATTTCTTTGTTAGTGGCTGGTCTGAACATAATTCCCACTATAATATAAAACTGATTCCAGTTAAAGTTGAAACGTTATATTTCAGGGAATGAGCAAAATGCTTTATATCCAATCAGGAAATACATTCTGAATTTTGAAAAAAAATTTGCATAATGTATTTTTCCTATCTATTATATTTATTGTATTTAAATTATTTGGAAACTGGCAATCCATTTAAGGACTAATCAGACTCATCTTTCTTAATTAGAATAGTTGATTAATAACAAAAACTCATGCCTTACATGCTCCACGTAACAGGAGGGCCAGTGCATCGGAGAGTCGGTTTTTAGGCTTTTAGGGTTCAGTGATGGGACCAGGTCTTATGTGAGGCAGCCATTCATTCATGTCAACCTGCCGAATCTTCTTTAACCTTTAATTAGCACACCCTATTTTTATTGCTGCTGGAACTACTTTCAGCCTGTCAATGAAGGAGTGAGTTAGTTTCCCACTCATTCGAAAGGAGGGGGCGAACGAAATACCAAGAACCACATCAAACCAGGAAAGCAAAACATAATTAAATAACGTGAGTGGCTAGGAGAGGAGAGTATATACGGGGATCATAAATCTTCAAGAAAAAGAAGAGACTAAGTGTGGGTATGAGCAGATCTCTCTCTCCGTGAAGAACGGGGAACTGCCAAGAAGGACTTTAATTAGACACCTTTCATCTCGGCATTTACCGTGTACCCACCGCATGCAGGTGTGGACTCCGGCGCCATGCTGTAGTCCCTGTCCTAGAGTCAACAGTGGGGGACACCCGCAGGTACAAACGTGACACCATTACCAAAGGCAAGTGCTGACCGAGGAGTGGATAGAGGGGGTTGCCACACCATTCTGGCAACTGAAACCTAGGTCCAGAAGTTAAGCCATCTCTCACTCTGGGATTTCAGGATATCTCTTAGGGAAAAAAACACCTGTGTGTTGCCCTGGTTGGGGGCCTCGGTTGGTTGGAGCCTGTCCTATACACCAAAGGGTTTCGGAGAGATCCCCCATCAGGGCACATGCCTAGGTTGCAGGTTTGATCCCCAGTTGGGGTGCAACCAATCGATGTTTCTCTTTCTCTTCCTCCCTCTCTAAAAAAATCAGTAAACATATCCTCGGGTAAGGATTTAAAAAAAAAATGCCCTTTATCGTTGCTCTACTGAGTTCTGTTTTCCAAATAATCTGCTTAAGAAAATCTTTGGTCTTGAGCGGGAGATTGCCCGAAGGAAATGTAACTTTATTCTCCTATTGACAGCAGGTTTATCAACGTCATCACCTGCGAGCATGGCTTTACCCACCCGCACGGATCACAGTCTGAACTATGTTCTAATAAAAATGAAGCCGAGTTTTTTTATACGACATGGTGAAAATCACCCCACACTTCTCTCCAAAGGATTTATACCAGGAGTAAGTCCCTGAAAACCTGAAAAGTTTCCAGAGCCTTGGAGGAACACGGGAGAACTGGTGGGGGAGGGAGTGAGATGTGTCAACATGAGGTCACTGACTTCAAGATGCCAGCACCTCATGACCAGTGGAGGCAGGTGCAACTGCAGAATCTGTATAAGTTTATTTTCTGTTATCTGTTCTTTCTAGTTAAAACAAAAAACAAAAAACTAAAGAGGAGAGGGGCGATGGCTGTTAGCAGATTAGCTTTTCGTTTTGTTTTGTTTTGAGACTGAGCTTTATAAATAATTATTTTCTGCATGTAGGAGTCAGTATCCTGGCTCAGCCACTTAATATCAACATAAAAATTCATGATCCAACACCTCTTAATTTGTGCCTGTGAATAGTCATGTTTTAGCTTCCTAAATTCTATGCATAAGAACTTTATTTATTTATAATCTAGATTGTTTCGTAAATGTATAGAGGTCTCATTGGACTTTGATTTATTTGGTTAGCAGAGAGAGAGACACTATCCTTCAGCTCAGGGAGACTGCATCACAGTGACTTAAGTTACATTTCCCTTTCTAAAATGCAAAAATCACCTAATCGGCAGATTGTACTAAATCCCCTGACCCTACTAGATGTTCTAGTTAAACTACTAGAACCTGTGTCCATGGGTCAGGCTGCGGGTGGAGGGAAGGGATGGAAATCATTATATCAGCGGCCTAGGGCAAGAGTCATTGCTTCGAACAAGGGCTACATTTAACCCTGCACTTCTTGGTAGACAAGGCCAAGAGGAGCAAAGGCAGTGTAACACGAAGTAAACCTATTCGTGAAAAAGGAGTCTTTCCTGTCACTGAACTCGATAAGACACTTATAATACATACCCTTTTATAAGAGACAGACAATTAGATTTGCTGCATAAAACAGGAGAAGCCCAAATAAAAATGGTTTAAATAAACTAGCAGCTCTTTCTCATGTAAAAGACACGAAGCATTCCACCTTGTTTGGGAAATCTTCACAGTGTCACCAAGGACCCATCTCCTATTTTCTGATCTGCCGTCCTCAAGATTTGTGATCTCCATCCCAGATTATCTTTCGGTCCAAGATGGCTGCTGAAACATTAGCCATCAGGTCTGAGTTTCAGGCTGTCAGCAAAAAAGAGTAAGCCCCAAGTTATTTGTCCCTTCACATTTAAGAAAACTCTCTGAAATCTCACACAAAAATTTTGCATCTCTTTTATTGGCTAGAATTTAGTCACATGTCACATCGTGTAAAGATGAATGGTTGGCTGGGAAATGCCATCTTTTTCTTTGTAGTAATTTACGCCACTAAAAATATTTGACGGGCAACTGGTAGTCTGTCTCAGACAGGAAATGACAAAACAGGCAATGTCTTCAATAACCGTTTTACAGAAAATTCAAATCTGGTTTTTATGGAATGCGTTATCAGAGACAAGGGAAAAAGTCCTAGGACCGTAAAATATTTGTGTACCTGCCTCTCCTTAGCCCAGGCCTCTGGGCCTTCCCCAAGAAAAATGAACGCTAAAACTCCATAGAAATGATTGCGTATCTAACGCGTTAGCTCCAGGTCAAGGGATCTCTTCTCCAGCAATCAAATTCTTTTAAACAACGAAGGTCTTATAGGGAAAAGAGCAATCTAGTTCTTATTCCAGAGATTTAATGGACACATAGTCTTACATCCCTTGGGCCTTCTAGCGACCATACATAAACAGAGCTTTTGCCTGTGGTTTCTGTAATAACTTAATTGGGGAAGTGCTTTGTTCAAAGCAAATATTTATGCCATCTGCACTTCTGGAGATCTCCTTAATCCTTTGAGTCTAAAGAGGGTGGATTTGCACCTCATCCCCTACTGTGTGAAAAGCCAGAGCCCTTTCCAAGATTGCCTTCGGCTTCAGAGGGACGCGCGTCCTCCTGGTTGCCTCTGGTTTTGGACTCCTGCTTCCATCCGTTGACTCTGAAGTTGAGTGGCTGCCTTGTTCATGTTGTTCCAGTTCCCTGCTGTGTCAATCTGGGGTCGGACTCAGATCTTTTCCTTATTTTCCATGTACACAAAAAAACTGAACATCCCCCCACCCCCCAAATTTAACCAACAAAAATAAACATCCTCCCATACGAGATAATTTTCTGTGAGTGGACATTTCTGAAATACATCAGAGTAGAGACGCACCTTACATATGCGTGAACATATTCCAGTTAAACATTAAACATCTCTGGACTGAAAAGTTCTGTAGCCACCAAACCACTGGGGACATTTTCTTGGCAGCTGTCTCCTCCTTTCTACAACCTCTGATGCCCTTCCAGCCCCCTACAATGTTTATGGTGTCTCTGTCTTCAAATATAAAGTAATAAAGCCATCTTTGGCTCTGGTCCCAAAGTTACCTTTGCATATTCAAGTTGCAATTGACCTACACAGCCGGGTAGCAGGTATTAGGGACGGTACATGTTCCTCAGGCTACCTCTGGCCCATGGCCTCTTTTTAGGACTGTTAGCGGTGAAAATAAGAGTCCCTGTGAGGGTGAAATGAGATGGTGAATGCGAAAGGCATATCACAGAACCTGGAAGTAAGGACATTGTGGTCTGTAGTCATTTAATGAGGGGTAGGTATCAGACTAGCAATCTTCAATTGACACTGCTTTTCCCGTTGTGGAAAATGTTGAGTCTTTCTATTCTTCTGGTGCAGAATAGTTTTAATTTGTGTAGAAAGGCCTCTAGAATCTGAATTTGGGGCTTGGGTCAAGGATGATGGCCAGCTAGTTTTCAGGAAACGTCAGTTCTGAGAGTGACTTCAGGGAACACCAGGCTGTGATTTTTCTGCTCCCACAAGTAGTAGTGGAATGTAGCAGCTCATTATTTGAGAGTCCAGCAGACCAGCCCTGAGCAGTGGTCAATCAACTAATTCATCAATAAGAAAATGTAAAAACTATCATTTAAAATATTGAACAGCCGGCTAAGCTAATTAATGATAATTTTCTCTGAGCTTCACAACCCAAATAAACAATGAAAATGTACAGCCAGCCAACACCTTGGAAATGTCCACCCCTTCGTGCCTCCGCTTCCGCTCTACACACCGCTGCCCGTCCCTCCCGTCGCCGATTCCCTGCCTCCACCTGCCCTGCTTTCCCTCCCTTATCTTCTACTTTTTTATTCTTCTGCCTCCATAGATCCCTTGCTTTAATTGATCATGTTTTGAAAAGCACAGTAGCTTACGTTTCCTTTGCAGATATTACAAGCTTAACAGAGAACCATTTTCCCTTTTAAAAGCTGGTAGATTGAATATTTTTCTCCGTGAACAAAGAAAACGTCCTTACTTTTTGCACGTCATTGATTTCCTTTTGCAGGATGCTGACCCTGGAGGAAATAGCTTATTCTTCCCAGCCCCACTGTTCCTTCTCCAGGCTCTGTGTTGCTGACTCCCTATGGCTTCTCACCTCTAGTTTCACAAGTTATTTAACAACTGTGTCTTGATGATTTATTATCTGTCAGACACTGAGACACGGATGCTGTGGCTTAAATAATATTTGGTGCCTTTTCTCCAAGAGCATGTGTATTTGGAGAGACAAGACATAAAACCACGCAATACATAATTTAAATGAGAGTTCAAGGCATTCTATATAAACTTCTTAGTGTGTGTTTTGTTAAGAGGTTTAAAAGTCAAATACAACGGATCCAATTTAGTGATACAATTATATTGTCCTTAATTTTCTAGTTGCAGACAGATTTCTCATAAAGGACGCCTCTCAAATCTCTTTTAAAGGAAAGGAATAAAAATATGTTTTCATTTTGTTTTAGAATGAGACCTGAAAACGTGATACAGCCATGAGTTCTCTAAGCAGTGATATTTTCTCTCTTCCTAGGATTAATACAATAGATTTACTCCATATTCTGGACTCATTATCTCTGGCACTCATGCAAAATAGAGTATCACTTAGAGAAGCGCTTCTTTCCTAAAATATGTGACTAATATATGACATTTAAAATGTCATTTCAGATGTAATAGTTAAGTCCCTGGACTCAATCAGGCAAAGATAGCAGTATTCGCTATAGAAGGAATCTCAGGCAGAAAAATGTAGCTACTTTTTTTTTAAAGAAGGAAGAAAAAAAAAAAGCTTTCTTAGGTTACTTACCAGTTGTCTTGGATGGGGAATAAATTGTGTGTCCCAAGAAGTCCTTAAGCAGGAAGAAGAGAGAGCACTGTTTCTTGCTGACATGTTGGGGATGGGTGAGAGAGGCTAGCCACCTTTAGTCTCAAGGTAATGTGTGTTTTTATGTCATCTTTGCACCTGAGAGGCTCACAGATCAGTGGCCTCACCTGAGATCACAGGTCAGCGTGGAGAGAGCCAGATAAGCATGCACAATGTTTCATATGTTTTCTCTATGTCCACTTAAATTTTAATTAATTTATAAAAACTTTATTTCTACACGGTGGGCAAGGGCAGGAGTACAGTGTAAGAGAAATCACTGTTCATGCACCGCCTGCAGATCCTCGAAAACATCGTTCCCCTGACTTAGTTAACAAAGGTAGCGACCCAGAGACTTCGAACTACCTTGAGCATGAGGAGAGAAGGAAGGGTGAGCCCAGGCAAATGGAAAGCTGGAGATGGTAGGCATTTAAGATCTCAAGAAAGATGATGAAAAAGAAGAAGAAGAAAAAGGAGGAGGAGGAGGAGGTGGAGGAGGAGGAGAAAATAAAGTGTAGAATAGAATGCTGTCTTGACCAGGGAGAGGAAATAACAGAATTTCAGGACCTCTGGTTTACACAACAGGAGGTCATTTAATGGGCTAGAAACAAGGTGTGAATATATTGACTGGTTAGTGGACCTGAGATGTTTCTAATTTCAAGATATTTGCAGGCCCTGGCTGGTGTGGCTCATTGGATTGAGCGCCAGCCTGTGAACCAAAGGGTCACTGGTTTGATTTCCCAGTCAGGGCACATGCCTGGGTTGTGGGCCAGGTCCCCAGTAGGGGGCGTGCAAGAGGAAACCACACATTGATGTTTCTCTCCCTCTCTTTCTCCCTCCCTTCCCCTCTCTCTAAAAATAAATAAATAAAATCTTTATTAAAAAAAAGATATTTACATATGTGCGTGTGCATATGTGTGTCTAAATAGGGAAAATATGCACATTTGAAATGTTTAAAAGGTTTGCAGACATACAGTGAAAGTGTTCCTGCAGTCACTTTCTCTAAGCCACCCATTGCCCCATTCTGAAGGCAACATGTGTTACCACTTTCGTGTGTAGACTTCCAGAGGTATTTGACACTTGTATCACAGGACTCTATTTACTTGCTTCCCTTGTCAATATGGAGGACGGGGTTTCTGAGTCTGAGCTGACAGTTTTCCTCATCAATTAAGCTCTCTGAAACTTATGCATTTCCTCTGTAATAGAAGGCGAGCTGACGATCATCAGAATTGGCTATAAGGCCAACTCATTTTCCTGAGAGGTAAAAAAGAAAATGGAGAAATAATTTGCTGAAAATGGAGCAATACAAACAGCTATTCTGACAAGGGCCACTGTTAGAAACCTGTGTTTGTGTGTATTATGGAACATATGAAGTCACTGCGCCCTGCCTCATGTTATTGGACGTACATTAAAAGAGAGATGACATGAGTGAATTACAGGAAGAAAGCTGAATAGTAATTTGACCTAAACAAAGGAAGAGTATCCTGGTAGAACTATGTTAGACCATAGTTTAGGTAAGTTTTTCAAGAATTACTGTGTAACACTTATTTTCAGAATTTTAGAAACAATTTCAAAGACATGTCCAGAAAACGATGAATAGTCTTCAACCTACTGAGTTATTGCCTATGGTTATCACATGGCCTCTTATCGCCTTAAATTCTAACTCCTGAAAGCCAGACACTGTGCTTCATTTATCCTTGTGTTTCTTACTGAGCTTAGTCTCACCAGGTAGACGCTCTATAAACACACGTTGGATAAATGAGGAAATGATACACGTGTAAATAAATCAGCCAACCCTAAACAATCTACGATTTAATGTCTGTGCTTTCAACGGTATTTCCATTTGCACACCGATGAAAATAGAAAAAAGGCCCCACAGTCCATTTTTAATACTGCTTTATAATAACGTTCCATGAGCTACAAGGTGAAATTCTTATGTCAGTTTTGCTAGATTAAGATGTTAATGAAGAAAAATCCAATGAGCCTTGAAATGCTTTTTTAGCTACTCAACCTTCACTTTCAAAAGGGTAACTGAACAGCTGTGTGTCTGGAACAGAAGACAAATTAAAAATAAGATTAATTAAGCATTAAGTTGATTTTTTTTTTAAAACACAAATTTCAGTACTAGAAGTGGTGAAATCAATCATGTCAAATGCACTATTATACTGGGAGGTTTTGATTTTATTAATTACTTAAAAACTCTCTCAGTCTGAATAATTAGAATACCAAACAAAGAACACAGGTTTTTACATATGAAACAAGCTCTGGAGGAATTGTCCATTAAGTATTATGATTGCTGCAAAAAAAAAAATAATAATAATAACATTGTTTGCACAGCATTGCTATCAGGGGCCTTTACTTTTGACATTTTGGAAGCAAGGAAAGCAAATGCCTTGAAAGTTGAAACGCCAGTTCATTATGATGTCTGACATTTGGGAGCTGATATCATCTGTGATTTAAAATTCAGAATTTATAAAGTGCAGTTACATACTACAGCCCAGCAAAAAAAGGGTCTTACTGAAGCCTCTGTACTTCCCTGGGAAGACAACACGGAGTCACAAAAAGCTGATGCTTTTGAACTTGAATATTTATTTCTTCCCACCTCGCCCCACCATTTATAAAATAATGAGTTTTTACCTCCTTCAGCAAACAAAATTGCATGTGCAAGAAACTGATGTGATACAGGAGGATTCAAAAGGCTGCATGGCCTTCACTGTCATAGCTGGGAGATTTTTCTTGAACATTTATCGTAAACTGTTGGTCGAACATTTGTTTGTTTTATTGTAATCAAAATATGAAAGCACACGGAAACATCTTCGAAGTTACTTGGCATTCTGCTCAGAAAGTCAGTTATAGTCGCGCTGCTGCTGTGTGCTTATGCAGAAGCTTTTCTCGTCTGGAGATTTCTCTCTGGTAACATTGGGAGGTATTTTCAGTAACATCTGCAGCAGAATATATCCCACTGCAGAAATTCTTTGGGATCCAGAGCTTCAAAAGTCATAGAAGCTACCCCTGAGAGCCCTGGGCCCAGATAATCTCCTTGGCCCTGAACCTAATCACCCACTCTCTTTTTCATCAAAGGCGTCATCATTAGGATTGCGGAAAGGGCACCAGCCGTTTTACGCTTGCTCCCTTCCTGGTCTTGCACTGAAAACCTTGCTGCCCTCCGAAAGGCTGGTTTGCTCTTTGTACTGTGTTCCAATTTCCTGCAGGTGATCTGCAAAGAAAAACATTCCCTTTCTTCCTTCCTTACAAATACTTCAAGAAAAAGCACCCTGTGATTTGTACAACTGACAACTGCAACCATAGCTCCAGGGCAGATAGAGAAAAACTCATATTCTCTCTAACATAACCCAGAAGTGTCTGTTCATCTACCTTGTGGCCCAGGCACACGCTTCGCTGCTGCTCTGTGATTTAATTCAGAGGAGAGAGAGCTGCTGCATTTTCAATTGATATATAAAAATAGCTGGTTGCACTAGACACTGTCTGACGTCAATGGCATCATTAAAAAGCAGTGACCAGTCTGCAGACCGTCTCCGTGGAAGTGACTGAAGGTCAGCATGCAGATACTAAAGCCATATCATTTTTCCTTTTGACAGACAGCCATCTTCTCCTATTGCAAGATAATTTTCATCAATCATTTAGCTAACATGTGGTCCAATCTCAAGGTTTTTTTTCCCCCCCTCTAAATCATGAGACATAATCCTGTATAAATGGTCAGCCAGCCACATATGAGAAGCATTCCTGTCCTGTGGGCAAGGTGGAAATGGACAGCAGAAGACCTTTGGAAATTTCTCAGTGGACTCAAATATATGCAAGCCCACAGACAAGCTCTTATTGTTTTTGTTTATTTGTTTGTTTGTTTGTTAGTTTCCAAACACAGGCATTCGTGCTGAAACTCCTAGGTGGGACTGATGCAGGAGACCACTGGACAGTAAGCAATATGGTGCCAAGGCTCACTTCCAAGTGCTTTCCAGGAGATGGAGCTCACACCCAGAACCAGATGTGAACACTGAAACGCCAGATGGGGTCAGGCTCAGCAGCTGGACCAACCTGCCCTCCCATAGAGTGTTCTACTGCCCTTTCTTGCAGTCTGGAGTCCTTTCCCTATTCCTCACCATCAAGCTGAACTCTACCTGACATCTTGCCCAGCCCTACTGGTCTCATATCATCCTTCCTCTTCTTGATTAAACTACTCCAGCCCACGGACATGGTCATAGCTCTGACCTGCAATGAAGTCCTTCCCTGTTTCACAAAAGGATGCTCTCTTGACCCCTGTTTACTATATCTTCATTCCATCACTCCCCACACCCCAGTGCAAGCCTCCTAAACTATCAATCTTGTTATGTTAGCCCAGGTGCACACCTTTTAACCAGGCCAACTCATCCACGTTCTAGCCCAAGGCCAATTAAACCAATCTTTGGTTCTCCCAGTCTTGGGACCCTCGATTTTGCTCGATCCTTGCCTTTCCTTACCCACCCATTCCTGCAGCCATTTGCCTTGTGATAGCCTTGATTTCCTCTATCATGCTCACCCCTCAAACTCGACATATTTTGCTTTCTCAATGTTGAACAATTGCTTTCTCTTCTGAACATGATTTGTAATAGTCCTATGACTAGCTGAGAAATCACTCTGCTCAATAGACATCCAGATTAAGTCTCATTCTAGAACAGGGCTCACCTTCTTCTTGGGAACACATCACATACCACTCATTACCTGCAGGTACACAGAACCCCACCCACCATTCCAGGCTCGTACACCACTTCCCACCACGCTCCTCGATATCAGCCGCTGAGCCCACTCAGTCTTTCATTCTTCCATTCCTTTGCCATAGCTTATGCTTGTAAAATGCTTTTTACCATTTTTCATTTGACAAGTTCATCCTTTCCTATCAAAGTCAAGTATCAACATCCCCAACCAGTTTAACTGATCCTACCGATGTGCCCATGTAAATGTATATTTATTTCTAGCACTTATTCTTTGTAACTGTCGAATGTTCATCTGTTTTTTCCTCTAAAATTTGATTTTCCACAATGGAAGGAACTAATGTTTTATTTATCTCTGTACCCTCAGATATTGATCTTACAGAGTCTATCAAATGATGGTTCCTCAACAAGTGTTTGTTGAATGAACAAAAAACTTACACCATATGTTCGAATATATCTTCATTTTTTCATTTGTACTAATAGTTATTTTTCATTTGTGAATCATTACCTCTGATTAATCATAAGCATGATGTATAACAAGTATTTTTAAACTACCCTATATAGCACCTAGGTCGGTCTTGAAAATTTATATTTGAACAATGTTCCGTTTCTTAACATTAGCCTCTGGTTTATATTTAATCTATGTTGTGACATTTTCATCTATGAATATGTGCTTTTATACTTGAAATTTTAGCCTTTACCATTTCTCAGGGCAATAAAATCCTAGGCAATGTTGTTCTACATCTTTATTTCTACTTATAATGGCTCAAATCCTATCCCAATAGAACTGAAACAAGAAAGTCACTTAGATGGTGAAGGACTGAAGTTGGTAAGGTTAAGTAACTTGAGAGCCCACAGAGGGAAGTGCTTGTCACAAATGATATTCTTTATTGCCTTTGGTCATGGCTGTGTCCTGCTGTCATCATGCAATACAACTGTAACAGTTTAGAGGGAGCCCCGTTCCAATCAGGCTTTTTTCCTTCATAGATCTGATGGTCACCTGGTGCTCAAACTTGTACCTACAGCCAGTTCATCCAGCATCTACTCATTAAGTCCCGCGTTACAAGTTTCTAAAATTCATTATGTCCAAAGTCTGAACCAATGATCCATCTTTCCGAATGTGTGCGTCCTGAAATTGTTTCCATTTTCATACTCAGCACAACAATTTATGGATTTTCTCAAGTTAAAAACCTGGAAGTAATATTGGACCCTCTTTCTTTTTGACCCTCATATTGAATTAAACACTAAATCCTGTGTTTTCAAGTCCACTTACTTCTCTCCTGCTTCACTGTCTTTATTCTAGTCTAGCTATCATCATCTCCTGAGTTCTTGCAAAATTTTTTCATTTGGTCCTTTCAATTTATTTCCCACAGAGTATCCAGGGACATTTTTTAATAAACAAATATGTTTACTTCCCTCTCTTGTTTAAAATCTTTTAATGGGATCAGATTGCATCAGATTGCCTTTAAAATACAGTCCACAAGACCTTGTGCAACCTCTTTAGCTCCTCTTCAAGTTCCTCCCTCCTCAGTTTGAACGCCCCTCCCTGGCGTTCTCTCCAATGCAGGAGCTCCCCATGCTTCCATGGGACGCCCTCTGCCATGCTCCTCCTGAGTCTTTCCCCCCCTCCAACTGGCCCTCGCCTACTTGTCCTTTCATACTCAACTAAAGCATCACTTCCAGGAGCCTGCTATGACCCCCAAATCAAGCCAGGTAATTCTTTTGTATGTGCACTCACAACGCATGACTTTCAATTCATACAGCATGTTACATCTGTGGTTATGTAATTATTTGTATAGTAATTAGTTTTAACTTCCTCTGCTATAATGTCAAATTTTCCAGGAGAACAAGTGCGTGTACTCGTATACCTTGTTCTCCTCTGTATCTATACGATACACGAGAGACCTGGAAAATAGTGATTTCAATTAAAATATTGATTCGGTCGATGATGAATGTCTCTTCTTTATGAAAGCTCAGCTATTTATTGAGATTCTGAATTTTCCATTAGGCTTGGGTATACATCTTTACGGCTAAACTGATGAAAACAGATGAAACATTGGACTGCACACGATTCTTTCTGGCAAAACTGACTTCCCCTTAACTGCCTCAATAAGGAGCCCTTTGCGCTTGTAAACAGCACAGACAGGAAGAGAGCAAGCTCTATCTAGGGCTTTTTAAGGCCAGAAGAGGTTTTGTGATTCTGAACCTGTGTTAGTTAATTGCCTAAGTTGGCACATCACTGGGGAGTCAGACCTTGTCCTTTTGTTTAAGTGCTTCGGTAAATATGTGTTTATATCTTGTTGGGCAGATACAGGTTGTAACTAATCACTGAAAGCCACCTCTAAGCAGCTGCTAATGGAAAAATGCAGGGCAATCAAATCAAATCAATAATGATGGCGAAGAACAACTGCAGAAAGAGGTGGCATAATTCAACTTCATATTGTCTGGCTTGTTTCAGGCCACTTGGGAATGTATTTTTGCCTTGAATATACTTTTTGTAACCATCTGTCGTGGGTAACTATTTTGACACTCTTGGGAATAGATTAGATTGTCCACTTTTTATTTTCTTATCCCTTCTATTTTAGTGCAGAGAATATGAAGTTTGGAGTCAGGCAGTTCTGGGTTCAAATCCTTCTTACAAATTTTGCAACGTTTTGACACGTCTTATTGTTTGAGAGGCCCTGTTTGTTCTACTTCATGGCTGTTCTGACTGAAATAAATAACAAGCAAAAAACGACAGGCAGATAACAGAAGTCGGATAAAGTTAGTGTTTTTCCACACACCACCGCTTGATTTTCTCCTCCTTTCTTTTTCCTTACCCCAACTCTTTTGTCTTGGTCTCCCTGGCCCGTGAGGCTCTTGGTTACTTTATTTAAACTCCAGGATATTGGCTGGCTAGAATATTGGTTTCCAGATTCTCTGGAATCCTGTTAAGTTAGGGAAATTCAAGCCTTCCTTAAGCACGTTGGTAACTAATGAAAAATCCCACTTCTCTATTTTCTGAAGAGGCATCTGTTTCCATTGACTGAAGAACTTACAATCTTCCTTTAGTATATTCTGTGTCCACAGTTCATCAATTTCTAGTTGGAGGACGTTAACTTAGATTATTAGCGGAACTCTCCTAGAATCTTATTGCCTTGGTATAGTGGTGTAATTGTGGTAAGGAGGGAGGTAAATGGCATGGAGAATGATGAGCAATTATAACATAGCCTATTGGAAAATTATGAGATCTGTAGTAGTAAGAGGACATGGGCAGAAATCATCCTTTGCTCATCGGGGGTGTCAACTTGAATAAGTCACTTAAGATCTCTGAGCCCCAGTTCCTTTATTTATAAAATGAGATACTTTTCTGGTAGGGTTTTGTGAGTGTTAAATGAGACAATGCCTGTGTAAAGTTTATTTTAACAGAGGAAGCATTCTAAATATTGTAATTTGTTTTTTTCATAAGAGAAGGCAAAGTGGGGTTCCCAGTGGAAGGCCTTCTTTGGCACCCGCAGAGGAGGGACTGTGTATCTGGGAAAGGCTGTGACGAAGGCTAGCCAACAGAAGCAGGAGGAGAGGAAGGAGATCAATATTTGTTCAATTCTCAGAATTTCCTGGGGCTCAGAAATTCTAGCTTGTACTTTCCCAGTAAATGCCCTGGAGGGAAGGAAGAAAACCTGGCACTTCCCCCGCATCGTCAACACGTCCAGAATCCCCTGGACGCCTAAGCAAGAGAAGCAGCTCTCTGCTCAACTCCTGACTCACAGCGCTGCCCTGGGCCAGGGACCGGGCGTGAAGATGAGTGATTTGTTGCTTAAAAGGCTTTAAGTGATAAAAACATAGCCCACGCTTAGTCCCCTCCCAAGCAGCCCACGGGGAAAACAGGGGGTGATTGACTGGGCAGGGAGCTCCCCTCCCTGAATTCTTTCTCATCTCTGGGACTCAGACCTGAAGTCAAAGCAATCCGGGCCAACCCGTAGAGTAAACAGAGGCAATGGCCCCCACGGGGCATGATTTCAGGCGTGTTGGGGAAGTCTCTGTGGAGGACACCTGCCCTTGTGCCTGACTGGAGTAGCCTCTCACACCTTCTGGTGGCAGAGCTCTGACCTTCCTTGTAAATCGCCACGTCCCCATTCCCAGGCCATTCTCACAGGTACAGTGCTCGCTTGAGGAATTGACTTCGGGCCCAGCTCAGGCCAGCGAGGCTCAACTGTGTTTTTTGGTTGAAACTATTGGGAAAAAGAAGTACCCTTCGGTCATCTTGACTCAGTGCGGGAACATCCTACTTAAATAGAGTCAACACAGGAGAAAGTGAAACTGAGACATGGAGGAAATCAGACCCTGATGACAGGGTGTGAGATTCCACAGCCTTTCATCCCCCGGGCTACTCCTCTTTCAGATTTGATTAGCTTGAAAAGTATGCCCCCTGATCCCCTATGTGGTTTTATTTATTTATTTATTTTTTGGCGTAAATGAATTTGAGTTGGATTTCTACCACCCACAAACGGAGAAGGGAAAAATGAATGTGAACTGAGGACGCCAAAGCGGCCTGGCCACGCAGCAGGCCGGGGTCACAGGCACGAAGAGAGCCCGCTCTGTGGAGTGAGCTGAGCACCCTCCTCCCGCGCCCACACCGCAGCTCTGAGGGGCCATAATAACCCCCATCTGGAGTGACTACGGCTCTTTGAAACCATATCAGTGAAGATGAACCCCCCCGGCCCCCGGCCTACACGCAGGGCCTAAGTCGCTTTGACACAGGAAAGCAACCGCAAATCGCAACCCGGAGGAGAGCTTCAGATAAGAGGCCACAGGCCACAGCTCCCTTACCTCTGTGGGGCCAAAGGAAACAGGACCGTGGGTCGGCTTCGCAGCCCAGGCCCTTGACACAGCCCTGGTTTGCTTCGAGCCTATCAAAATAGCGCTGGGCCCAAGTTTCGTCTAGACTTCGCCCTCTCACGGAACTCTGTAACGACTCGATGTTCTCCTCCATTTGGCGAGCTGGTCTCTGTTTCATCTTCTGTGTGACCTCTGTCATAGTGATGGACAAATACACCTGATTTCCTCAGACCACCAGTAGCTGCAGATAGTTTTAGGTTGACTAGGTTTGGGAAACAAAAGGGTTTTATTTAGTATAGCCTTTTTTCCTCTAATCATTCCACCATTTAAATTGGCTTTATAATTAAAGGTCTGCCCATTTATTCACCGCCACCCACTGCCCCCCTACCCAACAAAGAAAAAGTCTCATGGAAAAGTCGCTACTGCGAAGCAGCTGCTGGAAGGTGGGCCGTGCGGCAAAGCTGCTCCAAGTCCCATGCCGGCGGCAGCATCATCCGGGAGCTTGTTTGAAAGGCAGAAGTGGGGCGCGTCCCTGACTCACTGTATCAGAACCTGCATTCGGTGAAGATTCTGATGACTGCGTGCACCATAAGCCTGAGAGGTGCAGCTCTGGAGACTCCTAGGCATTTCCGTAGGGCTCCCCAAGAAAACGAGAAGGTAGGGAATGGGGACACAGAGTTGTTGACCCACCCCTTATGAAAGCCATCCTGTAATATATTGTTTTGTGGGTTTTGTTTTTCTGTAAATGTTTCTTTAAAGGAGGAAACATTTGAAAACCCCTCCCTTGAGCCCAATTAACACTTCGTGGAGAATGAGTTCATCTGGTCGCTTGGGAGGAAAGGGGTTCAGTTTGCAGTTGTTAGGGAAAGGGCGATTCCCACTACGGAGAAGCTGGAAACCTGGACGTCAAGTCCCCTCCCCAGTTTTGTCATTTGTCCATGTATGGAGATGGCTGCCGGTATTAGATGCTCGTTCTTTTAGACCACATGCTTCTGGGGTCCTAGAATGAGCCTAAATAACAAAGTTGGGAGGGCAGGTTCCTCAGAGGCCTCCTAGGACAGTTTCCTGAGAGAAGAAAAGGCTGGGAAGACAAATTTGACCAGGAATAAAACCTTGGTCCTCAGAGGGGAGCAGTGATTTGGAGAACAGCATGATTGCTTTCCCTGGAGTTAATTTCTGAGCTCAGAAATAAGAGAGAGACAGAGATAGAATGGGAGGTGGGGCTGTATCTAAAAGCCGAATGGGCTCTTGGCCCCTGACCTTGGGTAATTATTGGAACACAAGAGCCCTATCGGAATGTAACCTAAAGGGAGGAGAAGTGTTTCCTCACCTGCCTTCACTTGCCCACGGACCACTTACACCCATTTCACACGTGAGGACTTGACCTTTGCGGTGCGGCTGAGCTGGGGATAAGCAGTGCCAGCTGGGCCAATGGCCGAGTCTGATGGAGAAGGGCCACCAAGAGTGGAAACTGGCATGGCATCGAAATGAGAAAATAACAGAAGCTGGCAAGCAGAGGCTGTGGGGTTTTTAAGTTAAGCCCATGGGAGACACCTTCCGGTGACTCGGGAAAAGACGAGGAAGGGGACGGTCTCCCAGAAGGGTGAGCCAGCAGATCTCGCGCGTGCAAGCAGGAGGCTGTAGGACCCTAGTTAATGTATTCGCGCAGCCCCGCTGGTATCTGTGAGCAGAGGAGGAATGAAAAATTCAACAAGAGATGGTGTCGAAGCTCAAAATCTTTTTGAATAGATGCATCAGAAGCCAAGTTTCCTGGGTAAACATTCTTCACAGAGTTTGCATTGGCTTTACAGCTAAGAGACCGGGTCTTTCTACACTTGGGGAGAACGTCGCGCGGTGCACTTCCCCTCAATTCTCTCGGTGTCATCAGTATTTCTCCAAGGAGCACAGGAGGTGGAGGACATTGGCTTGCACTTCTCTGAACCTTCACAGTCACCTCATGGCGCTCAGCCTACTCATCGTCCTTATCAAGCACTGGTCCACCACGTGATTGGGTCACAAGCAACACAGTTTCATTTCGTCGGTTCTGAACACGTTTCAATAACTGCCACGCCCTGGGAAAACAGAAATAGCTAAGATGCGCCTCTTGCCTTCAAAGCTTAAATCAAAGGTGAGTAATCTTGTAGTCAGATGAGAAAATAATTATTGGTTACAAATTAATACTTTCTGCCTTTTCGCCATGTCCAAATAGAAACCAGTCTGCAGGCACATTTTTTGTCCCCAAAATGAAAGAGCACAACTGAATAGTAGCTGAGCAGTTGTGTTGAGGCACAAGATTCTTTTCTTAATTACTTCTCAGCAAAAGCCCAGGAGTCAAGCTTGCACATTCCTATGAGGAGAAGAGTGTGAGCGGGGAAAGGCGTGCCCCTAAGAACTGCTGCCGGAACTGCCCGCTGTGGCCTTCACGCCGCCTACCCCTGTCTGTCACTTAGGACACCAGCTCCCACCTCCTGGAATTTTATGTCGTTCACTTTGCCCAATGGCTCCAGATGGTTCCAGGAACATTTCTATCCACAGGACTGAAGGATGATCACAGTAGAAGGTGACCGGTTACATTCAGTTTCACCTCCTGCCACCAATTCCAGTGCAGCTATCGCTGGGGCTCATTGCCAAGGTCATAGATTGACCCACACACAGAGACAGCCAGTGGTGAAGCCTTCCAGCACAGTGTAGTAAGCCGCAGTGCCGCCTTTTGCTTACAGAGAACCACTTCCTCAGATTCCAGATGTTATTTTCTTTCTTTTTCTTTCTTTTCTTTCTTCTGGAAGCGTCACCATTTGTTCCCTGTGCTGGGGAAATGCTTCTTCACTTTCTGGGACCTGCTCTACTTTACAAGTTCAGCCTCTCCTATCAAGAAAAAGCAGTTTCATCAGAGGCTCTGGAGGGGAGCGCCAATGGAGCGTAGCACCTGAATTGTACAATGTCCTGTACCTGGTCTCCTGTACACAGTGATGTGGATGCAGCATGAAGAGAAGAGGGGTCCGCTCTGTATGACCGACCTACTTCCAGTTATGCTCATGGTAGAAATGGGTCTTTCCCTCTCTGACTTTCAGTGTTAGTACCTGGGGATATTACTTGGGAAAGGTCATTATAAATAAAGTTACATTTATTTGTTTGAGGACAAAATGATGCCATCTATTAGCTCTAGTGAGAAACTAGCAAAGATGTTCCTCATTCATCTTCCTAAGGAACATTTTAGAAACGTCTGTAGCATTTAGCAGGGAGTCGACCATAGGGTGGGCAAGTGTTTGCTGAGTGACCAAATGAATGCATAATGGCTCTGATGAGATGACAGCAATGTTATGTTGAGGACAAAGACATGATTATGTGGAGTATTATTTGCAGATATAGGCTGTTTTATAAGTGTACAGATCATTATAACTTTATAAATAGAAGTCCTCTAATATCATGAACCTATTAGTGTATATAACAAGTAGAGATTTGGGGGGATTTATATCCAAGTTCAACTTCAAGGATAACCTTGGACCACATCTTTCCTTGCTGGATTATCTTTATGATACTATTACAGTGCTTAAATTTTAAGAATGATTTGAACCCCAATACGTTGGGTTTATCTGAAATACAAAGGCAACTTCACTTCTGAAGTGTTTCCTGTATTGAGCATGCTGGAAGTTCAGCAAAAGTTGATTTTCTTCACCCTAAGCTTTTAACCTCAAGATGGTGTTTTATACTATTGTTATATTTTGTTAATATAATAATGCCACATTGGTACTGGTTTTTTTTGTGTGGTAATACTGGGATCTAAGAGTACCAGACTTCGGAGATGCCTGATTTTGATGTAATGGAAGCGCTCATGGCATTGCCTTTATTGGTGGGGAATGTAACCTTTCACGGAGGAAATCCTAACATTAGTAATCCTGATATAGGACTCATATTTTCGAAACAGAATTACATTTTTGGATGTGCTGAGTCATGTCCTGTTTAAGAGATCCACTTTTGTGGATCTTACAAGGAAGCACTGATAAATATGAAATGAAAATATAAAGATAACTGGTACCAGGACTTTATTAGGCATTTCACTGGATACAAAGAAACTTTTTCTTACATTAAGAACACAATCATATTAAAAAAATTCACATTTGCTAAACAGAATTGTCGGCATGTATTTTCTTTACACCACATTTATTAAAGTATCAATGACCAGATCCTAAAAAGAGAAGGCACAGATCTGTCTCCTTCTGGTGAATTTCTGGAGTCTAATGAAGGAAAGAAATGTCACCAGCTCTGCAAATTCCCATCCTTTAGAAATGAAGCAAACCAGCCCAAATGTGCAAGCGGGGCCATGAGATGGAAATGTTGTATTACAGGATTGGGATTTTATTACCACTTACGGGAATTTGAAGCGAGGAGGTAGGTACCAAAAATGTTCCAAAACCCCACCCACATTCGGACCATACCAAGGATTGGCTGTTGAATACAACAGTATCTGAAAACTCTCCTGTAGAGATTCCACCATGGTCCTTCTCTCTACAAACTGTTCTAGAAACTGGCCTTAGATCTCCAAGTTCTTATTCTGGGGTGTCTTGGGTTTCCAGTTCATTGGGGAAAGTGCTGGTGGTTATAATTTGCCTCGGCAAGTCTCCCTGCCACATGCTACCCTCACTGTCTGAGGCCCCCACCTGGTGCCCAACCCCCACCCAATCTCCTGAGAAAGCACCGCAGAGCATGTCTGTTTCTCAGACTCCTTCCTCTTCTTCTGACCATCAAGAAAACTTTCTGCAGCCGATTTTTTTACAATTCCATTGATGACCAGTTCTGGTCCCATACAAACAATCTGGGGTAAGGTGATAACGAGGTGAGTAACGGGTTAGCTTGTTACCTCTCTCAAAGAAAGAGATCGAATTTTAAAAGAGGTCTTGGTGCTGAGTCAGAAGGTGATGTCACTTTCCAGAGGCATTATTCCTGGGTGGGCGTGTTTGGTTGTCCCAATTACCTGAAAATGTTCCTTAAGGGAGTAATGGGGGACGATCTGCACCTCACAACAGGCCAATGAAGGGAAATCTTGAATGTGGTGACATTAATCTCAGAAAGGTACATGCTTGATGATTCCATCTATATTTGAGTCGGTCCTTCATAAAGCATTTGTGGAACTTGGCATGAATCTACAGTTTCTTTCATGAAGGGTATTAGGACTATTGATATTCATGAGGTATCTTAACATGGGGGTGTGGAAGGAGGTAGGATTTCACCCCTTTTGGGTAGCCCAGCTGAAAAAGAGAGGCAGGATGGATAGTGGTGCCAGATAAGGAGGACAATTACAGGACACCCAGTTAAATTTCAATTTCAGATAAGCAATGAATCATTTTTTTAGTACGTTTCATGAGATATCTGGAAAATTCTTACACTAAAAAACATTTACTGTTTATCTGAGATTTGAATTTCACCGGGTGTTCTGGATGTTATCTGGCCACCTTAAATATGGGAGGAAAAAAAAGTAACGAGGATGGAGAAAGAGAGGCCATGAGAAGATCAATAGCCCATGCCCAGACCCCGGGCCCAGGGAAGGTTGCAGGGCATCTGCTTTGAGCCTGGGAGCCTGGGTAGAAGCTCGAGCGAGTCACCAGCTTTCTAATGGCGGGCCACACGCGGATGGCAGGCGGCAAACATGCAAAGGGCGCCGCGCGCTTGTTTTTGGAAAGGAAGCCACGTCGGGGCCAGGTTACGGGTCTTTAGCGACTCTCAGAGAGCCAAGGCGGCTCATCTTACTTGAGAAGGCCTAACTATTAAAAATCATGCTTTGGAGAAACAATTTTTTTCCATGGACAACTTATCCTTTTAAGCAAAATGGGTTTCATGTTTGGAAGAACAGCTTTAGAGATGGACTGGTTTTGTTGGTGATAGAAACAAATGTGAGTTTAGTCTCATTGTATGACTATGAATTTAATAAATTAATTGACCCTTCCAACTGTTGAGAAGCATGGGGTGCTCCGCAAGCTGAACTGTTGTTTGTGGTTTATGGGAACCCAGGTAAGTTCTAAAGTACATTCCTCGTGTGATTTTTTTAAAAGCCATTTTTACCAAAGACATAATTTCTCTTTAAATTTTAATCCCAAGTTGCAAGAAAAACAAAAAAAAAATATGGCAATGAATTAAGGCTGGTCATAATGTGCCCTTTTTCTTTAGGATAAGTTTGATTTTCTTATAAGATACAATATGCTTACACGCATACCACATACAAGCAAATACTTTTGACTCATACAAATTATACATGTAGAACTAATACCTAAAAATAGTCTCACACAGGAAATAAAAATTACACGATTATCAACAGACTCAATCAACACAATTTACAGATTCTACAGAACATTTTATCATTGTCGTTGGGGAAACACACAATCTAGAGCACTATGCAGAACTGCGTGTAACACAGGAGCCACCGGGAAGTTATGGCAAACACAGAATTTACACCATCGTGTCACTGAATTCTAGCTGAAAAGACTAAAGTGCGGGAAAATAAAATACTTTTTCGAAACCTCGTGTAGCATATCCTGAGGGGCACTGTGCATAATTTTCTATTAGCAGTTCGGAAGGCAAGCACCCTCGCGACGGAGCTTTCATTGGGATGAGTGAGATTGTGTCACTGGATCTGCAAAACCATAGAACTGAAAAACTCACAAAGACATGCATTTCCTGAGACTTCCAGCTTTCCACTCTAAAATCCAAATGGGAGAACCTGAACCGGTAACCCTGGCTAAAAGAAGTCAGAACCTCAAAGAACTTAAAGCAACTTTAAGTAAAGATCAGGGTTGGTTGGTTTGTAATTTGCATTCAAATCCTGGTTCCATTCCCGGGCTTGAAGTGTAATTGACAATGTAGTTAGACTATTACTGCTAGGCATTTCTTATTTATCATGGTCTCATTTTTTTAATTGGTTTCCTAGTGATTTTTCTCTTCTTAAATAATTAAACATTTGAATTATGTTTATGCCTACTCGGATTGGAGATACTGCTTTTAAGAGTTAAAATGGTAACAGATTAAGCTGAGTGATGACAGTTTCAGCTTGAATAATGGGTGTGTGTATTTGCATGCGTGTGGACACATAGGTGTATACATGCCAAACACTCTGTGCTCCAGTACATTCACGGTTAGGTGGCACTCCATGAAAAGTGACTTTCCTAATATGGCTGAAAGTGAATATTGAGGTCATCATACAGAATATCCTAAGGCTTTTAAAATATGCCTCCTCATCTCTGCATTCGTGTGATTGTGTAGTAATAAGGGAGACATGAATGATAATGGCAGGAGCATTCAGTTTTGGTCTTCAAAATTACAGACAGGAAAGCAAACCAAAAATGATACTCTTTGCATATTTTGCCTCATCCCATCCACTCCTTTGACTTCCTGCGGTAGACTGGGTATAAGTTGGATTTTGTTTGTTTTTTTCTTTGTTGTTGTTGTTTTTTTGCCTTGCAGAATTTGTGACACAAAGTCTTAAGAAACAAGCAAAACAAAAAGTGCACCAAGATGTATCTCCTACCATCTTGGGGCCTATTTGTAGCCCTTGACTCCTAGCTTGTCTGGAAAGACAATGCCCAGCTGAGATGAAGAAGCGGAGGCTGAGGATAAGCTCTGATTGCATATCACTAGTCCTCAGCGCCACCTCTTCCTTGAAGGCCTCCGCCAGCTCCCTAACTGTGCTCCGGGCCAGGGCCAGTAAGCAGGAGACAGCCAAAGGCACCTTCTCCCTCTTCCGCTTGCAGAGGAATCCTGGCTAGTGAACTCTCTCCCCAGTCGGAAGACCTACAGTTCACTTCTACGTGTTTCCTCCTTCAGAAGTTAAGGCAAGTCCCTTCCCTCTCGGTGCCTGCTACACAGGTACTGTGTGTCCACGTGGGAACAATAACATTGGCTTGGAAGTGCCTTTTGTCAAACAAGTTTCTGTGTGCATATCATTAGCAGCAATAGAAAACTTGCTCCAGTTGAGAAACTGCACAATTCGTCAATCCTTCAGCATATTCATTTGTTTTTTTCCAGCACCGAGTGACAAATACAACAAAGCTAACTCTAAGCAAACTTTATAAGAAAGCATCTAAGTTCCAGAAAATATAGCATAGTTACCTCTGTATTTTATTCATTTTCCATGAATATGTTGAAATATCTGTTTCCTGTCATGTTTATAAGTTAAATCCTTGTGTCGTTTCAAGTGTGCTTGGCTGAAGAGCCTCCTGAGGGATGAGGAGTAATGAGTAGTCAGAGAGAAAATCTGCCCCAAAAGCAAATTTACAGGACATAAATTTTAATAATCCGTAGTCCTGTAAAAAGGATTCATATTCGCTTGTACGTACAGAGCAAGTGGAAGGGGGAGACAGACAATAAAACTGCAGACCAGAACGAAAACTCTCTTTGCAAACAATGAAGTCCCAACCTAGATTATCTTTACAAAAATATTTGAAGATGATCAGTGGCTCTACTTTCGAAGGTTTTATCACTCTTTTTCATACATTGTTAAGGGTTTCAGTCTTAAAATTAAATTATTTAATATTATCAATGTTTTCATTTGAAAAGAAGAATTTGTGTCCATGTCTGTGTGTGTTTGTGTGTGTTTGTATGTGTCTGCCTGCACAGGAGTGGGCACGTAACGACATACTGCGGGGGTGACACACACGCGACTGGAAAGTAGACCGCATCCGTGGCATGCATAGGCACGCGGCTTGGTCTCCCACACATATTTATACACTTTTCATAAACATTCTACTCAGTATAAACAGTTTTTCTTCCCTGCAGGTGCTAATAAATACTATTTTCTGATAAGGAACATTTATAATCTTATTAGCTCTTAACTGTTTATAATCTTGACATACATAATCTTGGAATCAACTCCCTTGCCTGGGTCGAAGAGATGTAACCACATGGTTGACATTTAGATTAATTAAAAGCTAAGGGGATGCTTTTGTTTCTCTGTGGCCCTACTTTATACCGACTGTGTTTTCCCAGGAAACTACCAAGGTGTAATTATTTCTAAACATAAAGATAAAATAATTCATAATTGTAACAACCTCAGCGAATTTTATAGATTTCTATAAGTACCTCACAACATTCCCGTGAGGCTGGTAGGTAAAGGTTATTGTGCTTTTTAAAGATTATTTTAGAGTTGTCAGCTACCACAGAGACAGCGAGGAGGAAACAATGCTCACAGTCGCGTTATCATTTTTCTTCCCTGGGGACCTGGGCTGCCACATGCGGGGCCAAGGGAACGTTCGCTTCTGCCTTGTCTCGACCCTGGGGGAGGGTGGAGCCCAGAAGTGCTGAGTTGGGGGCAGTTTTCAGTAAGTCTGCTCAGATCACACATGATTAAGAACCCGCCAAAGATGGTTCATGGATCCTAGAAATTTCATGGACATAGTTTCAAAAGCATCGCCCTGACTCCTTCTGTTTCCCTTCCGTTTTCTTCACCTTTCAGGGGCAAAAACCCCCCTCAAATTAAAGCTTCTGGAAATATGCTCCTCAAAAATCTGGAATTTAGGTTTATATATTTGGAAATGCTAATTTGATAGGAAAACTTGCATAACCTTTCATTTCTTTCTCCTTTCTTTTCTTCCCCCTTTTTAAAAAAATCAAGTGAAGTGTTAGGAGAGCTTTTCTAAGAGCTCTTTGCAGAGTTTTCTGATTTTACACTCTTCATTCCCAATTTTTCATTTACTGGACCTTTGCAGGGCAATATTATTAAGAGATTCTTGAATTAAAATAGCCCCATCCCTCCCCCACCCATTTTTCACTATAGAGTTGGCACAAATAGTTCTTCCACAGAATTGTTTACTCTATATTTATAGCTGCCTTAAATAGAAATACTGTGAAACACTATTATTTTCAAATAACACAAAAATCACTGATTACGGCCTCCAATATTACTGATGCAGGGAAAATGGCTCGCGTACTTTCCATGACCAAAAGTTAGCAATGACTGCCCAATTGCAGATGACTACAGAATATTATACCAAGTCCCACACGACAAATAAATTTTAGTGCAACAATGTAGTACATGTTCTGTTGGGACATTCATTGTTGTGAGTCCCACACAGCATCTGATTAAGAGGAGCGAGCGCGAGAGGGAGCAGAAAGACTCAATTAGAGGGTGCAGAGCGCGTAGGAGATCTAGGTGGAGATCAGAAACACAATTAAGTAAACACTCGTGAGTTCTACGCTACAAAGACTAACTCTGAAAAACAAAGTTCACTGTTCTTTTTTAAAACCTCTAACACTAGAAGTAGATTTTGCTCATCAAATGGGAAATGAAATATTTATACTAATGCAGGCTATGATAATAATCACTCGAGAAATGGATTCCCCCTTTTCCCACCCACTACCAGCCCTAATTCCCTCCGAGACTCAGTGGAACAGGAAGATCAGCCTGTTTATAGATAATATGCCTAATACAATGTGTCTTCTCTATCTTATTCATGAACGTTCAAAATGGTACTATCAAGTGTTGGCTTCTCCTTCATCAAAGACATAGTTGAGCTTTATGACAGTGCTGATGAAATCACCAAGTTCTACAAAATCGGCAGTGACAATATTGATGCCGCTCTCTCCTGGCTTCTGCGTGCGGACCCACTGCATCATGGCAGGAAGAGCTCTGAGAAAGGAAAGAAAAAGAGAAATCACAGAGGGCAAGACACTGGTTTTCAAGCTCACAATTGCCAGACTTCCCTTCAGTTTTCTATCTTATTAAGATAAATGTCCCAATTACAGGCTGGGGAAACAGGGCCAAACAGACAATGGTAAATGCTTAACTTCTGCAGAGACTCTGTGGGAGAGGTATTCACCATACTGGTCTACACTGGCCTTGGCATTTTTAGAGGTCGCAGGGGCTGTAAGAGTTTAGGGTGAAGTTCCTCCACTAAGAAAACATTCTGGCACTTGTCTTTCGGTTTGGCACCATGTGACTGCAAACTCTGCGAAGTGATGGGTGGCGAAGGTCAGAGATGAATACCTGCACTTAGCAAACATTTATTATAAACACATTGTTTTCAGGCAATATGCTAGGTATTGTCAACGGACACAACAGCAAAAATCCCTGCATCCGAAGAGCTGATGATTTGGTGGCAGGCAGGTGGGCAAGGGAAGAAAATATTAGTATAGTACAGTCAGGGCTCATTCTTTTAAACACACCTATTATACATATTTACTCCTCACCTGAGGACATGCTTACTGATTTTAGAGGGAAGGGAAGGGAGGGGGAGAGAGAGAGACACTGATGTGAGAGAGAAACACCAATCGGTTGCCTGCTGTACACGCCCCTGCCGGGGATCAAACCCACAATCTAGACATGTGCCCTGACCAGGGATCGAATCTGCAACCTTTTGGTGCACAGGAAGAGACTCCAACCAATTGAACCGCCCAGTTAGAGCGAGCACCTATTATATTTTCATCACAGTTGAAGGCACTTAGAAAACTTGAATGAGCAAAACAGATAAAAATAGACATTAAAAATGTAAATAGATTATATCATTTGATTGGATGGAATGAGTGCTATAAAAAAAAAGCAGAAAAGGGATAGGAGTGTGCAGTTGGAGAGGAATGGTACCAACTACAAGTTAAAATAGGGTAGTGTGTAGGCCTCACTGAGACGTGGACGTTTCTGCAAAGGTTGGGAGGAGGCAAGGAAGTTGGTCATGTGGGCTTCCAGGGAAAGCATTTCAGCTACTGCCATGGCCCTAAGGATGCAGGGAGCTTTAGCCCGGAGGGAGAAAAGGGAGAGTAGTGAGGGTCAAAGTCAGAGGGGCAGGGAGGAAAGGGGGTAGGGCGCTCCGGGGCCTTATCGGGGCTTGGGGTGAAATGGGGCGTCTTTGGAAGATCTTGAGCAGAAGAGCAGTATGAGCTGACCTTTATTATAGGATGTGGTCTGTTACCATCACAGCACAGGAGAGAGATCCCTGGCCCGGTCTGGGAAGTCAGGGGAAGCTTTTCACCAGAATGTTCCCTGAGCGTGGCGGGATCAGCGAGGCTTAGTGGGGCACAGGTGGGAATGCGGGATGGAGGATGGTGTAATGAATTTGCAGGCAGAGGAAATACCACTCCTTTATTGGCAGAGCTACATGTGTCCTCAGGATCAGAAGATGTAAACACAAAGATACAGGTGATGTTAAGAATGATATACATTATCCTATGGTAGCCCATTGAGGTAAAATCTTCTATGATTGAGGTGGCAGCAAGGGAGGTTTCTGTGACAAAGTGCTAAATAAACTGAGGTCCAAGAGGTACCAGTATAGTAACAAAGAAAGTGTGAGGAAACACATTAAATTTGTGGATGAGGTGGAGAAGCAAAGACAAAGAAGGGGGAGGGGGAAGAAAAAAATGATGTGGTTAAGAATCTGAAAGATGTTATATCACAAAATTTAAAGGAGTCTTGAAGATGTTGGAGAGATAAGAAAGAACCAGATGATAGAGGGCTTTCAGAAATCTAGAACAACTGAAAGCTGTTAACCAGGGAAATAATATGCTTAAGTTTGTAACTGGGAGAGATCAGTTGCCTTCAGTGCGGATGAATGAATGGGAGAGGGAAGACCAGTAATCTAGGTGAGTCAGTAGTATCTTAAATTTCAGTGGCAGCAATAGATAGATTTGAAAAGAACTTAGGAGAGAAAAATGAAAATATTGATTGGTGTGGGATTGGATGTAAACAGAGAGGGAGAAAGGGGCGAAGGTGATGCCCAGATTTTTAGCAGTATCCTGGCAGCTAAACATCACTCATTAATCGGGGAGCGATAGGAATGAAGGCTTCCCAGTGGATGTGATAAGTTCAGTCTGAGACATCCTGTCACTCAGTCATTTGAGATGACGTTGAGAAACATGAGTTAGGTCTCAATTGGTAGTTAAGTCGGGTCTGATATTCAGAACACAGAGCTGGTCAGGAGCCATTACGCAGAGCTGGTAGCTGGGGCCATGAGAATGGATACAATTACCTGGGAAGACTTTGTAGAGAGGAAGAGAAGAGAAAGATCTGAAGATCAGCAGCATTTAAGGGATGTGTAGAAAAGTTGATTCAATAAAAGAGAAAGAAGTAGGCACAGGATAAGAGGAAAATCGGGAGCATACAGTGTCATAAAAATCAAGGTAAAAAGAAACCATGCTTTTTGGGGTCTATGAGGTTAAAGCATGGAAAGCAATTCATGTATTCCATGTGCATTTCTCCGATCTTGGGGAGTGTACCTAGTCCACAGCCCACTCAGCCCACTCAGGCAAAACTGGGTCAGCTGCCTTGACCTACATTAATCTTACGGGCAATACCGTGAAAATTATGATCCATATTTTTCAGCATATACATTTTTCTGTTAGACACAGGCAGAGGAGGGTCCAGTTGCTTCTAAAGGAGCATGTAATATATCTCAAGTGCCCAAGGCCTTCAGAAAATAAACTTGGCAGGTGGAGAAATGGGGTCCCTCGTGGCAACAGTTTCAGAAGAGAATTCTAGGCTAAGATGAAAAATCTGGATCCCTAGCGCACAGACACCAGCGTGTTCAAGTTCATTAGAGAGACGGATGCTGTGGCAATGCGTGTGCAGCCACCTGAAGTGGGATTCCATTAATTTCTCCTCTGGACTGGCTAGAGCAGATGACAACTTCCTGTTGTAAATGTGGCGTCACCCAGGGAGTTTTAGGAAAGGCAGACAGCCTTTGGAGAAAGTGTCAGAACAGGTGCATTTCCTGGGAAGAATGATTGTTCAACAGATACACGTGGCTTGAGAGGTGGCAGCGGCGGGTGGGCAAGTGTGATGCTGAGGCCACTGCTGACTCTGCATTAGCCTTACCTGAGTGTCTAGTTCACCAGGTCATGGGAGGTTTCAGAGCAACCAAATTCCCACCTTCTAACCATGATCATCACAGAAGCACCTCCTGAGATGCTCTCTGCTACTCTAAGATTAGACTTCCTGGGCCTGAATTGAGGAAAATAAGTTGTTATTTCCATGGAGAGACATTAGAAAAACACAAGAGTGCTCTTCTGTGTTTCTCTGTAAAATTGATTGCTTTGAGGATTAATGGAACATCCTCTTGGAATAGCTTCTAGTCCCCATATAAAATAGAAGTTTTACATTTAAATACCATTTCTCTGAGTAATGCGAGTATTTCTACCTTTCTGTTCACATGCATTTTTCTAAAGTCAATACAACACCGAAGGCGAAACAACCAATAATATCAAATTGAATCTCAAATACTCAGGGTCTTAACTAGAATCGTGCCAAACAAGAAGACTCAATATACTGGATTAAGCCCTGGCTGGTGTGGCTCAGTGGATCAAGCGCTGGCCTGCCAACCAGGGAGTCGCTGGTTCAATTCCCAGTCAGGGCACATGCCTGGGTTGCGGGCCAGGTCCTCAGCTAGGGGCACGTGAAAGGCAGCCACACACTGACCTTTCTCCCTCCCTTCCCGTCTCTATAAAAATAAATAAATAAAATATTTATAAATATATATACACACATATACACACACACACACACGTGTGTATGTGTGTGTGTACTAGATTAATACTAGCAAATGCAACTCAAGTTACAATAATTATTTAGAAAAGCATTTTTAATCTTTTTTCATTATTGTTCCTCATGAAGCCCTTTATTTTTCATTAAATTTATTGGGGTGACATTAGTTAATAAGATCATACGGGTTTCAAGTGTACATTTCTGTGATACATGATCTGCATTGTGTGCCCACCGCCCATAGCCAAATTATCATCTGTCACCAAATATTTGGCCCCACTCACCCATTACTACCCCACTACCCCCCTGCCCTCTGGTAACCACCATCCTATTGTCTGTGTCTGTGAGGTTTTGTTTGTTCATTTGTTACTTTCAGTTTTATATCTCACATATGAGTGAAACCATATGGCTGTTAGCTTTTTCTGACACTTTGCTTAGCATGATATTCTCAAGATCCATCCATGTTGTCACAAACGGTAGTATTTCATCTTTTCTTATGACTATTGTTCTGTAGTATACAAAGTTTGCCTGGAAAAAGTCCAGCCATTGTTAATGAAACAAGAACAGTATGTGAGACATCGATGTAACCTGGCAGCCAAGGAGAGTGGACTGGAATGTGCATGCATGAACAATGATGACTTCACTGTACTAGTCAGTGAGAGCAGTAGATGCTGGTGAGTGAGCATGTGTACTGTGTGGTTGTCGCATTCAAAATGACTGAGCAAGTACAGCAACGATTCTGCATCAAATTTTATGTTAAGCTTAAACATTTCTCCATGGAAACTATTTGGATGATACAGAAGGTCGCAGCTGTGGGCAACTGGTGATTGGCAGCTTCATCATGTCAACGTGTCTGCTCATGCATCACATCTCATGAAGAGTTTTTTGGTGAAACATCAAATCACCCAGGTGCCTCAGCCCCCATACAACCTAGATTTGGTGACCTGTGACTTCTGGCTTTTCCCAAAACTAAAATCACCTTTGAAAGGGAAGAGATTTCAGATGATCGATGAGATTCAGGAAAAGACCACAGGGCAGCTGATGGTGACTGGGGGAACTGTGTGAGGTCCCAAAGTGCCTACTTTGAAGGCAAATGAGGCATCATTGTCCTCTGTACAATGTTTCTTGTATTTGCTTCAGTAAATGTCTCTATTTTTCATAGTACGTGACTGGATACTTTCTGAACAAACTGCGTATCCTACCACGTAGTGTTTATGGATACCTTCTGGAGAGACCTTGTATATATGCCACATCTTATTTATCCAATCATCTATTGAAGGACAGCTTTTTATATGTCAATATGGCTTCAGGGAAGTGGTTTAAAATAAAAACATATGAGCATGAAAGAGATGATGTGCTCAGAAAGGACAAGGTGACCAGAGAGTGGGGGCCTTGGACGTGTGGGGACCAACTAGAGTATGAGAGGCATAGGAAGGTAATTCAGTCAGGTTGTTGAGAACCTCCTTCGACAGCCCATGGAGTCATAGGTATGCACTTTTTATTTGTTATTGACTTTGTCCAATTAAAAAAGAGTTCTTTGATTTCCCATGCAAAGAAGAATCTAGTAGTAATTCCATACAAAGTGTACCACCTAATGACACTGAACCTTGTATCCTGTCCATATATAGTGAGCTCATTGTCTCCCTTTTAAAGCTCTCAGGTTGCTATGAGACCCTAAAGAGCTCTCATTCATTCATTCATTCATTCACATTGCCTTCACCTCTACAGAAAAAAGCTTCTAGCCAAAATTTGAACTATGTTCACTAACATTAGGAAGAAAAAAATATTTAAGTGAAGTTATATAATCTGAAGTGATTATTAAATTCCCTGTGAATTTGTACATTCATAACTTAGCATCTATTTATGGAATGGTCTCCTTTGGTGTAGAAAGATGTGATTATACTGCAGTGGTGTCTTAAACATGTCCCTCCCCTTTTCTTATTCTCTCTTTTTTATTAGACGTTGGATTTATAGTGTAGACTTAGACTGTTTACTTGTGAGACCTCAGTGACTACCAGGAGGATCATTTTAAGATAAATAAAAATTTAAGTAAAATCACAGCACATACCTAATCTGGATCCAGGCTGTTTCTGCTCAAATCTCAGCACCAGCATTTTTTATGAGCAACTTAGTTAACAATGCCAAGCCTCAGTTTTACCGTCTGTGAAATGGGCGCACTAACGAGGATTCAAGCAGTCAGTGCCTGTGGAGTGATTAGATGAGCGCCTGGCTCTCTGTACGTGGAATTCTACTGAATGCCCACCAAGTGGCAGCCTATGCACTGCCCTCTCCAAGAGCTACAGAGTCTCGAAGAAGGAAGGTGGCAGAGATCCTGAGAGCAACACGCAGCCATAGTACGCTTGTGAGGTAAGGATGAGTCTGATCTGATTTGATTCCAAAGTCTGAGAGGGGGTTGGGGGACACCCTAGTGCTGTCAGGGCAGGACTGGTGAGGAGGCTTTGGGGGAGATATCCTTGGAAGCGCTTTGTTCCTGGGCACATCGTTGTGGCAAATGTCCGAGTATGCTTTTCCCGCCGTAGATTCTAAATTAGGTTGGTAAAAGAGCAGGTGCAGAACGTTTACCTGAAAGCCTTTTACCTGAAAGCCTCAAAGCCCCTCTCGGGAACATGGAACTCTCCTGAGGAATGGCCTCTTCAAACAGATTTCAGGTTTCTTAGAAGTGAAACAGGCAAATCTACCAAAATCAGACAATCTCCCTTCAAGGAAGCAAAAGGAGGTGAGAGATGGGAGAGCCAGAGATCTTCTGATGTTCTGGCTTTGAGAACTGGTTTTGAAAAGACTTAAAGCAAAAGATTTAGGAGTTGGAAGTGCAGAGATCAGTAATCCTAAATGTGCCGACCTTGACTCATTAATTCATGTCAGGGTCATGAGATTAATTCAATCACCCACTCAGAATGCTCTAATCACCTCTCAGTGCTTTTAGGATGAAAATAAAAATCCTTAGCCGACCTACAGAGCCCTGAACAATGGCCACCATTGGTTCCTCTTGTGTCATCTCTGGTCCCTCTCGTCATCACCGAACTCCAGCCACAGCCTCAGTCCTGTTTGTCTCTGCCAGCCTACTTTTCCTCAGGGAACTTTGTGGGTGCTACTGTGGTTTGTTTACTTTCCGCCCCCTACTCATTTGGGCAACTCACTCATCTTTCACATGATACTTAAACTGTCACTTCAAAAAGCTAGTCAGAATTGTAATTACATTGACGTGTTTAACTAACACCTGCCTCCCCACCTAGACTTCCTGCTGTCTCTTTGAGCAGAAGTGCTGTATGTTTTCTCGCTGTTGCCCGCCCAGTCCTTAGCATGGTGCCTGGCAAAGGGGGTTGTCGGTAAATACTTGCTGAAAACGTGAACAAGTGTGACTTTGAGAAACAAATGTTGTATTTTTAGAATAGAAGTATATGTGGTAATATAATTCATGAAAAGGATACTCTGTTTTCCTTACCATGGCTACTGTCACAGATATCAGTTTGTAAGTTCACTATTTGTTTGAACAAAAAAATTGTTTTTAAACTAACTTGAAGGGTTTTTACTTTTCTGTACTTGACAGGTCTCACTTGCAGATTTTCAAATTCACCCGTCAATGCGTAAAGCAAATTTGTCTGCATTGTACACCACGTGCTGTGACGTTCTGTGTTAACGATGACGGTAGCAGTAATTACTGTCATTTTAATAATATGAAGTTTATCAGAACCTTAGCTCATCAGATTTCTTTAATTTAGTTATCTATGTATTATTAATTTTAATTATTAAATATCATTATATAATCTAATTAATTAGACTTAAGTTTATTAGACATTTTTTAGGAATAGATGTGATATCCCTATTCATGGGTGCGTGTGTGTATACATAGCACTTTTACAATGAATGCATTTTTATATGCCACTTTTCTAACTTCCATAAACTTATATTTTCTAGTTATGATTGAACAACTGTAGGTAGTAAAGCATGTCTTTTAGCAAATTTTATTTGAATGCATTTATTTTGAATGAAATATTTCTTTAAGGGAATGAAGTCGAATTCCTCGAAATCAATTCATTAATTTTCCTGAGCTCTCTGACAGACTGAGGATAAAGGTTACTCGTCGCTGCTTTTCCCGAACCCAGCTCCTCCTGAGAAACGGAGGCTTCACGGATTGACAAAGTTTAAAATCATGATCATAGATCTCTCTTCTCCTGAACAACCGGGTCGGCCAGGGCAGCTAATTAAAATCACGTCTGACATATTTTAAAACGTGATTTTCTGTCAGTTGGCCATTGCCGAAAGCTTGGAGCACAGCTGTGGGACATTACACAGTGAAGCGCCGCACAGCCACGCAAAGGAGATCTTACCTTTTGTGACAGCACGGATGAACCTGGAGATTACGATGCTAAGTGAAATAAGCCAATCAGGGAAAGGCAAATATTATATGACTTCACTTACACAAGAAATCTAATGAATGAAATAAACTGACAAACCGAATAGAAACAGAGGCATGGATACATGGAACAGACTGACAGATCTCAGAGGGGAGTGGGAGGGGCGACTGGGTGAAAGAAGGTGAAGGAATTAGCCGAAGAACATACAAGCATGACCTATGGACACGGGCAGCAGTGTGGTAAAAGCCAGAGGGAAGGTGGGGCAGGGTCTGGGTGGAAGTGGACAAAGAGGGGAGTAAACGGGGACATCTGTAATAGTGACAACAATAAATATAAATAAAATGACAAGTAAAAAGAAAAAGAAAAAGAAGAAAAAGGTAGTGAAAAAAAGACAAAACAAAAAGAAACTCTTGCCCCAAAGCTTGGCGTTTCATGCACTGAAGTACCAGCAATAAAAGGCAGGGCCTTCACACCTGCAGGGTTAAACCCTGGAAGGGCTTCAGGAGAGCCTCAGGTGGACACACTCGCATCCGTCATAAATTGTAACTTCCGTAAACACAGGGACTATCGCTTCTGGTTCAAACTGTTTCTGTTCAGAAAGCAGCAAGTCTGACTTATGTCTGATGAAAAAACTCATTAAAAAAAAACAAAACTTTTCCCCCCTACAATTGCACCTAAAGCATTAAGTCATGTGAATTGCCTGTAGAACGACAGCCAAACCAGCAACTCTGGAGGTTTTAGAGGACCTGTGCTCTCCCGGTAGGCGACTCGAGCCCTCCCAAGACTTCCTATGACCTGCACCAAGTACGTTCAAAACTAAATCGCTACCACTGCTTAGGTGTAAAACAGGAAATAAACAAAGGCCCCACTGAACATAAAGTCAATCTGGATTTGCCCTTAACAGCTGTGAAAGAAAGAACTCCCTTTCCGCTTGACCTTACCAGGTTCTCTGCTCAAATCGAGCTCAAACTCCATGCGTAGCTTGAGAGCGACATCTAATCCACAGTATTTATGTAGCACCTACGATGTGCTGTGCGTTCTTCCGTGCGTCGAAGACGCGATGGCGCTCAGAAGTGGGAGCCCCCCTTGCCCTGCCAGTAGCTCCAGTCCAGTAGAGGGGAGTGAACTTCAATAAAAACGAACAGAATCAATCACATCGACTTTACTGGTGTTAAGAGAGAATCTGGCCTTCACTACAGCAGTGTGTTTTATTTGTAATCTTACATAAATTATGCAAACACTTCAGTCCCGAGGCCCCTAATTGTAAAATTAGGAATAGTTACCCTCAGAGGCAGCACCCACCCCACACAAGGCGCTGATATCTACGAGGGTGTCACTCAAATGTAAGGTGCAAAGTTAGTCATGAAGGCCCGGCCTCGGCCCTGAGCGCAGGCACGTCCTGGGAGTCACGGGAGCTGCTGTCACGCCAGGAACGCTGGGCACAGGGAATGATTAACTTTGGCCATCGCCCTGACGATACTAGCTGCTTTAAGTTGTCAAAGGGACAAATCCCCAGTCCTCAGGAGCACGCAGGAGCTATTTCACCTCCTTTTCACACCTAGCAGGTTGTTAGTTTGTTTTATTTCCACTTAACAAAAAGCGATACAGTCAAAGCAAAGCAAAGACGCCTTCCGTTTCTTTTGATGACGGCAGCAGGAATGCGCCTTGTCTTGGCATGGAAGAAAACCGATATAAATCCACTTTCCATTAAAATAAGGTCATCTAAATTCCTAGAAAAATGGTGTTTAGAGTTCATAAAACGTCCTTGTCCTCAGGCTCCTCCTGTGCTCCCAGCCAACGTTCCAGAATGAGCCATACACCCAGTGAGGAGACAGCATGTGAGCTCAGCCGGCCCTCCCTCCCACCGGGCCCCCTGCTGTGCACACTCTTCTGTCTGCTAATTTTCTGAGCCAGCAAGGGAAGAAAGAAAGCTTTGCAAATTCTAAACAAAGAGACCCTTGAACACATTAAGATTCGGATTGCCAGCAGGCAGACAATGGGTTGTTTTTTGTGTTTTTTTTCCCAGAGTAGCATCTCAATAGGATGAACAGTTCTGCGTGGGACCAAGCATGTTCTCACCTCAGCCTTGTCCTCAGCACCAAAGAGCCCCGGACCCAGCGCAGGTGCTCGGGGGCTGGGGCACCCAAGGTCCGGAAGCACGTTCCTTTATCCAGGTCACAGGGATTCTGCGTGCGGGCACCCGCCCTGCCTTTCTCCTCTTCAGAGAGATTTCCATTGGCTAAGAAAGAGCGGTTGCTAAGCCTGTGCCGAAAGGAAATGTTGCATTTCTGTTTTCGCTCGAGACATGCACCTTAAGGACAATCCAGATTTGTCCCTTGGCTTTTGATGGTTCCCAGCGTGGCTGTCTTGGGCCCAGACATCGGAGGTGGCAATGTTGAAAGCCGTGTCCGAGAGAGGTCCCCTGAGAAGTGTGGCCCCACCCTGAGCTGGGATGCCACTCTTCTTCAGTGTCGGCAGGGTTATTTTATCAGTTCAGTTTTAGTCTTTGCTACCTGTTGCTTATGGGGAGTTTAAGTGGGATTCTGTACGCCTTTAATTTTAATAACGGGGAAGTAAGTTATTGCTGACATACATTTTATTAGGAGAAGAAGGGCTCTGCGAGGGAAAATGGTTTAAGAAAGTTGGTCTTTGATGGTGAGATCCCGGGCACAGTTGGTCTCCAGCACGTTCACATATTCCCTCATAACGTCACCAAATGTTCACTGAGCGCCTACTAAGTGGCAGTTGCCGGGGCAGCTTCAGGGATGAAGTAGATATGGCTCTTGCCTTAATGATGGGACTCATTCCAGAGTTACCTGAACTGCTACAAATAGAAACTGTTTAATTGCTCTGAATAGCTTCGCTTGGAAACGTTTGACAATGGCGGTGCCCGTGAGGCCTCTGGGCTCGTGGACTGGCTGCCACCCTCTTTCTTGGCACAAAGTCCGATTCCAGTGGAAATATTACATGGACTCTTATAAATTCATGAGGCTAAATGAAACCACTCTCCCAGGGCTCATACGTTAAGCGAGTATTTACCAGGTATTGATGGACTGGCTACGATCGATACGGGGGCAGTGGAAGGGGCGGGAGCTTTAGAACCAGACCGAGCCCTATGTGGGTCACTACTAACGCGTGACCCCAGGAAAGGGACTTAACCTCCCTGTCGCTCATTTTCCTCATTGTAATTGGGGATAATAACGCTACATAGCTCATAGGATTTTTGCAGGGATGAAACAACAATGCCATATAGATAGGAGGTATAACATAGAGGTTGGGAATGAGGACCCTGGGGCAGGCTGTCCGAATTCAGACCCTGGCGCTCTCAGTTATACGTGCTTGTGTTACTTCAGGAAGTCACTCAGCTTTTTCTGGTTTCAGTTTCCTCACCCGTGGAAGAGAAAAAAAAGAGTAAATTACTGTGAAGATTAAATGGAATAGCATGCGTATAAAATTTAACACAATGCCGGAGAGATAAGAACTCACTAAATCTTAGCGGTTACTCTTTTTTTAGTGTTAATGCTGAAAATGCTTGTCACGCAATACACAGTAAAAACATGTTAGTCACCTTCATTTTTCCTAGTTTTAGGTGACTTTAAGGCAAGTGGCTGGAAGAGTTGGTCTGTGTATCCATGTGCAGTGGCTGCTGGGATGAGCTGCCCAGACCTTCCCTTCCGGGTCAGGAAGTGTCCATCCTCTGGCCGCCAGGGGTGTTGTTGCTGGTTGCTAGGGCTGAGTTTCTGTCCAAGAACTGCCTTCAGCCAAAGAGAGCCACCTCACCCAAGGCCACACACCCTCTCTGCAGACCACCTGCCACCAGTGGTTGATCTTAGGGGAGCAGGCTATGACGTCACTTGCTTCCAGGGGAGAACAGCTCGGACAGATCCTGACCTTCCTGCAGGCTTGGCTGAGCGCCTTTGCTGTGACTGCATCACCTGTCCCTCCACCCGGTCCTGTTTTCTTCCCTCTCCCACAGACACTGGTCCCAAGGGAACTCAGAATAAAACTGTTGCACACAAATCTCAGCATCTCGGAGTCTGTCTCTCCGAGGAAAACCCTACCTACTCTATGATGTGATGGCAGGAAATTGTGGTCAGTGGAGTCTCTCCTCCTCACTCCGCTCCCCCTACCCCCAGTCAAACATGGCCTTTGGCACCCTTAAAGAGATAAGATTAAAGCCACATTTCCATTTCAAAACCAGTAAGGTAGAAGGTAGGTTCGTTTGATGGCGGGTTCATAGTTGTTGCTTTTAGGGTGGAGAGGGGAATAACCTGAAAAAAACTGCACTTATATTTAGTGCTGCGCACTTGTGCAGACTCAGGTGGGGACCTCTACCTCCTCTGGTGGAGCGGAAAGGCCACCCAGGCCAGGCTACTTGGAAATGGTGACTGCACAGGCTCACCTCCGCTTTTCTGTCAGGATGTCCTCTGTGTGCATTAAGCTTTGAATCCTGTATGAGGGGCGCAGAAAGCCTACACGGACTTCTAAAGAAACCACAGTCACCCGGCTGGGGGACATTTCCAGTCCCAGCTGCCCCGCTGAAGCCGGGGGTGTTTATTTTATCATCACAGCTTTTTGCTTACAGCACTTTGAGCAATTTCATGTCTGTGACATATGCTTTCAAAGACGAGTGTGGCTATAGCGTACAAAGTGGATGTTCAAACTCCCAAAGTAGATGTTCTATTTCCAAAAAGCCAAATTCAGAAATTTCCCACTCCTTAGAGAAAATGCTAACAGGCAGAGTGAACACAAACAAAGTTTCACTTGATCCTGATATCCCAGGCCCTAACACAGTCAGGTGTCTGTGGGCCCGTGTAACCATGCGTAATTATCAGGGGTGATTTCTTTGGCCTTTTCCCCTTTAATCAGTGACAGCTGCAGGTGCAAAGTGCAGACGAATATGTCATACGTTCTGTAAGATAATATTCATTAAGCTCTTGATTCTGTAATTTCCTCCGACAGCGGTCTTACAAGTCAGAGTCTTTTTTTAGTCCTGAAAGAGTACCAAATTTTAAGTCACTTAGGTTGAGAAGAGAGTTTCCCGTTGTATTACCTGTTGGTTATATCTTTGGGAAATCATGTCACCTGACACTTTTTATTACTGTCCACATTAGCATTCTTTGACGACACAGAAAACTCCAAGGCACTTCATAACATATGGCGAACGCTGCCGAACCACGTAGGCGCTACATGTGTGTCTCGTTCGTTACTACTCCTCCCTCCTCCTTGTCTACTTCCTTGCCACTGTTACTAAAGGGTCAGAAGGTATCAGGTTTGAAAATGTCCTGAGGATGTTTATCAACAGTGACCACACTTTGAATAAAAATGTTTCCTGAACTTGAGTTCCATGTGACAATGCCTCATGAGCTATTGAAAGAGATTCTTGAGACAAATAAATGTTCCTTTGGCCAAATGTATGTAGGTAAATGTTGAAGCCTCTTTGATGTTCACAATATACACAATAGCATATTAAGCATATTACCATATTCAGGACATTGAGATGGTACGGAAATAAGTTAGGAACTTATTTCCCTGATTTTAAACTGGTGTTTCCCAAACTCATCTGTTCCCAAGAATAGTCCCAGAACCACCAATACATGCACATACGCACACCCACACTTTTTATTCCTTCCTCCAGACCACCACTAGACATCTTGTAGACCTAGGGTTCCACAGAACACTGTTCTGGAATCACTGTTGCACAGTGTCCTTTTCAAGGGCTCAACTCTGCCATATGTTTCAGGGACTTGAAATTCTCACAGCCTCCTCAGTCAGACCCTCTCATCTTTGCACTGCTGCCACTATTACAAGGTTCTTTCTGACCACCCACTAGTCTATTCCTCTTTAACATGATACTCTTTAAAACAGTTGACAATAATTGGGATTCTCCTACCCCACCACCTGTTTTGCCGCTTCTCCATCTCAAACAGTCATTTCTTTTCCTGAGACATTTCAGTTTAGAACCTTCTTATTGTCCCCGTCATGCTCTTCTAAATTTTGTCTACACTTCCTCCAAAAGAGATACCTAAAAAATAATGCAATTTTCGAACGTGGGTGTAGAGCACAACACCCTCCTTCTCCACCCTCCTCCTGAGTACTGTTGTTCTCGTATTGTGCTCAAAGATCCTTCTGGTTATTTCTCTATAATTGCCTCCAAGGTCATTTGATCGTCACCTTTTCCCTGGAATTCTTTCACAGCTTCTCCAAAGGAGGCAGGAAGGTATTAGGCAGCAGCCATCAAAGGAGAACAGTTCTACCTCTAGAAGAGTCAACACATTCTTCTTCCTCTTCAGCTCAGGGAATGTTCTCTCCGAAGCCCAAGGAGACATACAGAGGGCAGGGGATGAGGCTCCGCCAGCCCCGCAGCTTGGAGCGGCCTGAGGCTGGAGCCTGGCTGGAGGCTGGAAAGTCGTGGTAGAACCGGAGAAACATGAAGTCTGGATCCTTTAGGAGGCAATTGCTATTGCCATTGCTACTGTCAGGGGATGTTAGAGATGCAATTTTTTTTTCAAAACATGTAATCATATATGCATGAGAAGCGTTGGCCCTTGGGCATGACCTGTCTACCTGATTGAGTGTGCACTCAGTACGCTGCAGAAGCAGGGTTTGGCAAGGTGACACAATGACAATAATGCTGTCCTTCCTTGGGGCTGGTGCTCAATCTAGCTTTAATGAAGTCATTAATTAACTGGATATTGAGTCTAAGAGTCACTGAACATAGAATGGGCTATATGAAAGAGAAGCATTACTGGCAACTGTGTCTGGTTGCATTTTAGGGAAGTGTTTGAGAATGGGCCCCTAAAAGAACCCTTGCTACACTTCATTTATTTATTTATTGATATTGAATATATTGGGGTGATATTGATTAACATGATTATAAGGGTTTTGAGTGTACAACTCTGTAATAAATGTCATCTGTATATTGTATTGTGTTCACCACACAAAGCCTCCTTCTGTCATCACTCATCCCCCCTTTGCCCTCTTCTTCCTCGCCCCACCCCCTTTTCCTCTGGTCATCACCATACTATTGTCTGTGTCTGGGTTTTGTTTTGAGGGGTTTTTTGGAGTAATACCTTCACATTTTTCACCCAGCCCCTTGACATTAATCTATAATGCTCTAAAAAGGTAAAATAAAATATTTATTCATGACAGACCAGTACTGAGTTATCTCAGAGGAGGTTTGCAGGGATAAGTCTTTAAAAGTTGTCATATATAAAATTGATTAAGGTTGGAAGAGAAGAAAAGACACTTGCATAGAGAAGGCCAGAGGAGGGAACCTTCTGGTGGGGACATGAAGAGTTGTTAAAAATTCAGAATAGAAGTTCTGAGGGGTGTGTGTGTGTGTGTGTTGTGTGTGTGTGTGTGTGTTCGAGAATCTTAATTCTTCCAAAGTTCTATAGTTATACCTATAAATGGATTAACTACTTGATTTTATAGAGATTCTGCTCTCGTGGGGTCTTCCGTCTGCAGCACCCCTGTGAAATAATGAAGAAGCAGTTTCAGTCAGGGTTTGAGGTGACCAGTGCGAGCCCCAATCTGCCTTGTCTCAGTGCGTTTGGCCGTAAGTGAACGTTGAACCTGACTGTGCAGTGTCTCTGCAAAGCAGATAAGATGATGCTATGAAAGCAAATAAGATACTCAAATATCAAAGCTATCTTAGAAGCAACAAACTGTATTTTATGTATAATTGACAAAATCTATTAACTAGAGTTGTAAAACGATGCAAATGCCAGAGGTTCTCAGTCTCTCTGCTCTAGACCAGAAGTACAATTATAGAAATACCACCTATTTCTTCCCACCATAGACTGGAAAACTTCCTTTCACAAAAGCCGAGTCCACATTTGAAAAGGGATGCACGAAGGGAAGCCGGTGGTGAATCAGACAGTAGCACCAGTGGTGGGCGTCGCATCCAGGCTGCGGGGCCGCCAGGAGAGGCGAGGCCGTGAGAGAGTCTTTTCCCCAGGTGCTGAGGGCTCCCTGACAGGGACCTGTTTCAGAGGAATAGTGCTATTTTCAAGTGCGCTTCAACCGAAGGATGAAGTCAGTGGGAAGGAACTTAAATAACGTTGCTGCTCATTTTCTTAGGAACTCAGATCCCACTGGAAGTCATTAAGTAGAAATCGTCTGAAAATATCTTCAAATGTGTGACTTTCTTAGCTACTAATAATAGAATGTATTTTATAACAGGTCTCATTCCTGGTAGTTGGTTTCATTTCAGGGTGTAAAAAGGGCTTGACAGGAAATAAACAAAAAATCTTAATCTCTTCCTGACGTAAGGTATTTTTAATGAACGTAAACGATACTGCTGCCAAAATTCCACATCTGAATGCTGCTCATCACTATTCCTGTTGACAAACACAGGAAGGTGCATGTGCCGATTTACTTTTCTCAGAGACGTTCTGCTATTATACCTGGAGGGATTGCGCAGGCAACAAATTCAGGAAGGCTGACTTGAGACCTGTGAATCCCTGACTCTCGGCCCGGCCCTGCGACTAGCCGGCGACCCACGGAGGACGACT